>CAUYQV010166687.1:0-41737 GCA_963574575.1 Galagoides demidoff
TGTAGTTCAAGAGAGTCAGCAAAGTTGGAGCCGACTTCCTTTATTGCTGGGGCAATATATAGGGGAGTGGAAGGGGCTACATGCAGGATCAGGGAGAGGCCGTTATCCACTGTGCTTTTAGCATTGCTGTTTACCCTTACAAGAAAGAAATTCTCTAGGTGAAAAAGGAAGATTATTGACAAAGACTCTCTCCTTAACCAAACTAATGTCAGGGTTCTGTACTGTCCTCAGCCCTGTCCTTAAGAGCATGAATCCTGCTGGCCAGGTGAGCCAGGACCCCCCTGCCTTGATCCCAGCTGCCTCCATGTCTGGTCAGGTGCCTCGTCTTCACCTTCTCCCAGGTGACGTCTGATCAGTGACGCCTGCCTTCAGCAAGGACCCCCTGTCCCTGAGGTGTCCTCTCAGGGATTTTGCACCCTCTGACCCTGCCCTGCACCTAGGCTGTGTGTTCCCACGCTTCCCTCTGAGTTACTAAGAAACCTCATTGCAGAACCTTTTTGGATAAAGGCTTTACCAAGTGTCAGAATAACTTTTCTTTAACATTATATAGGGGAGTTTTCTTATTTCTTCTTGCTTGGGGTTTTCTTAAGTGAGTTTCTACACTCGCTATCCACCCTTCCCCTACTGCCCAGATTCTTTAAATATGGCCATAACTGCCAATATTTATTTAAAGTTGCTCTGTTGGCTGGGTTTATATTTGTAATCCTAGCACTCTGGGAGTCCCAGGCAGGAGGATTGATTTAGCTCAGGAGTTTGAGACCAGCTTGAGCAAGAGTGAGACCCTGTCTCTACTTAAAAAAAAAAAAAAAATTAGCTGGGCATTGTGGCAGGTGCCTATAGTCCTAGCTACTCAGGAGACTAAGGCAGGAGAATCGCTTGAACCCAGGAGTTTGAGGTTGCTGTGAAGTAGGCTGATGCCATAACATCCTAGCCTGGGCAACAGAGTAAGACTCTGTTTTAGATAAATAAATGAATAAATAAAAATAAAATTGCTTTTTCTTACAATGAATATATGTCCACTTATTTTGGTTTGCTACACATTAATGTTGTTTATTTGTATCTGTCCTGTTCTGCTGGTGGTCCCTACCCTGATGTCTCCTGGGTCAATGGGAAAGAAAGGGGCACTGGCAGAGCTAGCTGGCAGGCAACTGGAGATGGTCTAAGCAGTGGGAAGCAACTGTCACGGATGAGGCAGTGACCTGTGTGTGGACATTTTCTGTCAGCCATATCCTGGTAGGGGAAGAGGCCAAGAGCCAGCCCCGGACAGACTTCCCTGAGGTGAGAGTGCTGCTGTTTATACTGCCCTCCAGTTCTCTTCTGCACCGGAGTCAAGGCGGTGCCTTGGGAGGGCTCTGCTCAGCTGTTAGGCTGGGGCAAAGGGACTTGACTGAGGGTATAGCAGAAGAGGGCTAGAGAGAGAAGGAACACAGACGTGTGGGACAGGAGATTAGGGAGGGCTACGGTCTGAATCTTTTTATCCCTTGCAAATTCAGATGTTAAATCCTATCCCCCAAAACAGTGGTATTGGGGAGGGGACTTTGGGAGGTAATTAGGTCATGAGTTTAGTTCCCTTATAAAGTGACCCCCGAGAGCTCTTTCTCCCCCTCTGCCATGTGAGGACACAGCGGGAAGGCACCATCTATGCACCAGGAAGCAGGCCACCACTGGACACTAAATCTCTCAGCACATGCCCTTCCACTTCCCAGTCTCCAGAACCGTGAGAAATAAATTTCTGTTGTTTAGGAGCTACCCAGTTTGCAGTATTTTGTTTAGGCAGACTGAATAGACTAGGACAGGGATTGTCTTACTGGGGACCCATCACGCTTATGGAACAATGAACTCCCACAGTGATTTCACTCTGATAGTCCAGTCCAGGGAGGCATCCAGGCTTAAGCTGCCAGCAGGGAAGGTCTCCCTCATTGCTCTTCTCTCTCCCTTGGTTAAGGAAATGAACTCACTGGCAGAGACTGAGTCTTTTGTTAGGCTTCCCTTTTCCAAGTTATTGGTAAATGTGATTTTTGCAAACTCTTGTTTTGCTTGTAAATTAAACCTCTTTCTACAAATTATGACTATTTGAAAGATTGATAGGATTGGGTGGGAGTAAAGGGAGACAAAGGGAAAGAGGCGTGTAAAGAGTCTCCATCCAATACGAGTCGTAAAGGCAGGGATATCATTTGGAGATGTATAGTCCCAAAAACAACAGTCTAAATCCTTTGAAGCTTTGGAAGGTGATATCAGAATTG
Source organism: Galagoides demidoff (assembly GCA_963574575.1). NCBI lineage: Eukaryota > Metazoa > Chordata > Mammalia > Primates > Galagidae > Galagoides > Galagoides demidoff. The sequence goes on from CAUYQV010166687.1 coordinate 2,244, forward strand.
CAAATGGGAATCATCTAATTACTTTGAGGAATATTCCGACTCTTCTTTATTGTCTAAACAGTGTCACTGGGTTGGTACACACATCAAGGACAAATTACAAACTTATTGTTACAGCAGTAGCCCTAGTAGTTTAGTGAGTCAAAGGAAAGGTCATAATTTATTCTGAAAAGAGCAGCAGGAAGGGGAACAAATTTACAGACAATTTCTCCCTGCCTCTACCCTGTGGTCCTTTATATGCTGGTTTTCTATTTAAAGGTGCCAGACAACTCATTTGGAGTTATTAAATGCAAGTGTAAGCTTGTTCTTTGCATAAATGTATGGCATTATGAGATACAGGCCTACAAGTATAAATTAGATTGTTGCTTCTAGCACAGATTCCTGAATTTGTACCCTTTCTTTTAGAAACAGAAAGTAATTACACATGGTTATGTGTTTTGATTAGTTGTTCAGTAATACCTACAGGGGGAGAGGGACTGGGGGGGAAGCACGATCTGAATATTAGTATTTATGAGCTTTGTCAACACACTCTCATTCTGCCCCTGGAAATAAGAAAACTTAATGAACACATTTGCGAGGGTGGAATGGTCTATGGCTATGGCTATGGCTATGTAATGCCAGAGCAACTAGGTCGTCTGAGAAATGCTGAGATTGACCAACATGGTAGCCAGTTTATCCAATGGCTAGAGGTAACTTAGAATGTTGTTCTTCCAGCAAAGTGCATTTTGAGATGTCAAGCAATCAGTCAGTATTTCTTGGGGTTCTATTATAAATCTGTCAGAAGTGACTGGGTATCCTTAGCTTCCTTTTCATCTTGGGGTAGGGTTTGAAGGAACCCTCTAAAATGACCTTGAGACTTCAGTGTCCACCTCTACAGAATCTTGGCCTGGCTATTTTCTGGAAGCTTATGGTGTCTGCCCCATTGTGCCTCACCCTACGTTGGTCTCTTTCCTTTTAGATAAATTCTACACTTTGATGGGGGGGTGTTGGGGGGTCTGGAGGGGGCAGAAGTCAGTTCAGACTTACGTGTGCAAGGCACTTAAATGCACCAGGTCATTGGCTGAGAGCTTAGAATCATTTGAGGCCTCAAATATGGTTTTGCTTAGATCATACTTAAATTTAATCTCTAATTTTTAAAGGTCTTTTAAGTAGAGGAAAACATGTCTAAAGAGGGTGAGTCCTTTGTCTTACCTTTTTTTTTTTGAGACAGGATTTCGCTGTGTCACCCAGGCTGCAGTGCAACGGTAGCATCATAGCTCACAGCAACCTCAAAGTCCTGGGCTCGAGGGACTGTCCTTCCTCAGCCTCCCAAGTAAGCTAGGACTACAGGTGTGTGCCACCATGCCAGGCTAATTTTTTTCTGTTTTTAGGAGAGATGGGGTTTTGCTCTTGCTCAGGTGGGTCTTAAATTCCCAATCTGAAGTGATTTTCTGCCTTGGCCTCCTAGAATTTTAGGATTTTGGGTATGAGCCACCTCACTAGGCCTATCTTATCTTTCAATATTTATTTGATAGATACATTTCTACACTTGTCTTTATTAACTGGTCTTTCATTGAGTCTTGCTGGTTTTCTCTGGTTGACATGTTCTCACCTTTGCTCCCTTCCCCTTTGTTGCACACACACTGAATAATTTTACTGTCCTGATCCTTTCCCCTGGGAAATGTCCATTTCTTTTCCCAAAGAGTGGGCCTTCAGCTGCTGTAGCTTTCCACTTGACTTTACTAGTGGTCCTAAATGATTGATCCGAAGCCAGGTAATTCAAGTTAGTGCTTATGAGGAACCAAACCTGAGATGAAAGGTATAGAAACCTGAGTAGTTGGTGGCAGGGTCACCTCTTCACAACCCCAGGCCCACCGGAGAGGGCTCAGGGACCATTGTTGGTAAGGTCCCTGGCTCTTCTTCTGTATCTCTGAGGATCAGTTTGCCCACCATTTCCTACATTCCACAGGACATCCCAACATGCTTATACGGATTTCCTTTTGTTTGTGTACTTAAGTTAGAGTTGGTTTCTAATTTTTAAAATTTTTTTTCTGGTTTAACCAAGAAATTAAAAAGAATAAACAAAATACTACCTTGGGAAGGAAAAGAAAATGAAGAGAAGGGAGCACATGTTTACTGAGACTAAGAAAGATGGAATAGGGGACGATATGTGGGTTTGGAGATAAGGGGACTGGAGCTAAAATTCCGACCTCTTCCTTATAAGCTACATGACCTTGGGCAAACTTTCTCACTTCTCAAGGCCTCCTTTCTTTGTTTGTTAAAGGGGATAACAATGCCAACCCTGTTTTGAAGATTTCCCCAAAGTCATACAATGGGAGAAGGTCTTGAAAATCACCCAAACAATTGCTGAATGGTTCAAAGCTACAATACCATCCCATATTACAGAGAGATTCAAAATAACATTGGTGCCTGTGAGTGGGTGCCTTTGTGCTGAGCACCACATTCTGGTTCTTACATGAATAAGTTATCCACTATTATTGGGAAATCAATTCTCTAGGTGGAGGTGACATTTGAGGAAAGAGAAGTAACAAGTAATATTGTTGCACATTTTGAAAATTTGGTGAAATACAATCCAATCTTTTTTTTTTTTTTGAGAGAGAGTTTCACTTTGCCCCCTACCCTACCACCTGGTAGAGTGCTGTGGTGTTATAGCTCACAGCAACCTAAGACTCTTGGGCTCAACCCATCCTCTTGCTTCAGCCTCCCCAGGAACTGGGACTGCAAGTGCCAGCCACAATATCTGCCTATTTTTAGAGATGGGATCTCGCTCTAGCTCAGGGTGGTCTCCACCTTATGAGCTCTCCCACCTTGGCTTCCCAGAGTCCTGGGATTATAGGCGTGAGCCACAGTGTTTGGCTTAGAATGCAATCTTTTAAGGTGATCCTTTGAAGGAAAAATGATTCTCAGACTCAACACCAATCTAAGGAAAGACCCACAGGACCCAGGAAAGACTCAGGAGACCTAGGTAGGTTTTAGCTAAGATTGTGCCACTATGTAGCTGTATGACATCACTTTAGAATTCCATTGCTTGCTTGGTTTAAATGAAAGGATTAGAATAGACACTTACATTTCCATCTACTATCAAAATAAAGATTTCCATTATTCTTAAGCAGAGATGAGTTTGCTGGGGAATTAATTTAAGACTATGTGGGGGGTACTGACTCCTGGTTGTCATTTTGTAAATTAGTGTGTGTGAGGGTAGAGATTGGGTGTCACCATGGTTGCCAGAGGCCAATGATGCTATGTGTCTTGAAACACTGGGATTTGGCCTATGGAAAAAAGAATTGTGCCCTGCCTGTAGGATAGTTCTCTGGGTGGCCTTGTCCTGATCCAGTTTTTTCTCCTTTGTCCCTTGAAGTTCTCAGGAGTAACTGTAGGATGGCCGGGAATGCGACATTCTGAGATTGGGAGGACCTGCCCAGGATAGCCCAGCCTGTGTCCTAGCACCCCCAGAAACAAGTTTTTCCTCACTGCATTAGTTCCTCACTGGCACACCCCAGTCTGTCAAGTAACCCTGGGGTGTGCCAGGGTCCCTCCATTGAGGTGAAAGTGGGGCACATGCAGACTCCATTCACCCTAGGAAGCTTTCCTGAACCTCGGAAGCTGGGCCCACAGGGACTCTTAGGGTCCTGTCTTGTTGCCCATCTGTAAGTAAACAGCAAGCCCATTTCACGTAACTAGTTGTGCGGTGAGTGTCCCGTCTTACCAGACTTGGGCGAGTAGTAACAGTGCAGTCCGTGATGTTGCGGGCTGAAGTGGTTACCAGTGCACAGCAAACCTGCTACGTCCCATCCTGCACAGCTGATATTTCCTGAACTTTAGTACACATGAAAACCATGTATGCAATTTTCTGAGTCCTAAACTTAACTCTCTTTTACATGTAAAGGCAAAGTATTTCCTGCCAAGTGTTTAATGCACACTGAATTTTCCGTGAATACAATTACTATGTAAGTGGTAAATGTTGCACTTTGCTGTCTTTAAATCCCAACTAAGAGACATGCACTATGTCAGACGCATCCCAGACACTCCCAGATAAGGCGTCAGGGGTGTTCACAGCGGCTCTGTGAATAGAGGCAGCTTCTGATGACTGCGGACGTCCTCTTGCACATCTGGGATCCTGTATTCTAAATAACATTTTTTGGCTTTTCTTTTATTCACATATTTCAGTTTAGTCATTGTATTTATTTATTTTCAGATTTTTTATAGATCGATAGGGTGTCCCACCTGTGATTTTTTACTCCATTTCAACAAAAGGGACATATTTGTGCAAGAGTGGACGTTGGATCTGACGGGGTTGAGATTTACTGGGCCAGCATCAGTCGAGGGAAGCTGGCAACCCCAACTGGTCTCAAAGCTGCAATGAGGAGTATATTGAAAGCGTCTGTTCAGGATGTGGGAGGAAAGCACAGGGGTTTTTATTTTTGGCCTAATTTGGCAGTAATAAACTAGTTATATCTGGTGAGAAAGGGCCCATTTCTTCTCCTTTAAAAATCGTGCCTAATCACATCTTTATATTCATAGCATTTCTCGTCTTGGTTGAATTTATTACAAGCTGTAAATGCTTTCAGTACCAAGCTTAGGAAAAGGCAGGTAGTTAGCTTTACGCCACTGAGCCCGATGTGTCACATTTACCTGGCAAGAGCTTCAGGTCAGGCAAAGCATCCTCCCGAGAGCACATCAGTAGCAGCCCCAGCACGGCCTCTAGCCTCAGCCCTTCTGCCTTCCAGTGTGTCCATACTCAGCAGGACAGTGAGAAAATCCTTTAGTGCCATTAGAGCATCAGCGACAGGAGGAGGGAGAGAGAGAGTCCTAACCAAGAGCTGAGGAGGCGATCGGGGCCTTTGTCTTGGCACCAAGGCCAGAAATGAGCAGGTGACAAATCAGTGACATCCGTGACTAAATAATGACTTTTGAGCCTTCTGTAAGGGTAGGATCCAACATTTTTATTGTTTGCATTAGTGGTAGAGAATTGTGCTGTGAATTTGTCTATGGCAAGCTTTTCCAAAAGTGTAGATAAAAGGTATCAGCAGTGAAATCCTAGTTACCACCGACATGTGATCTATTGTCTTTATATCCTCTTTTTAGCAGGCATTTTCCAAGTGTTTTTAGAGTTCTGAAGATTTTCTTTCTTTTGTTTAGCAAATCCAAAGACTAAATATTGCGACCTCGATGAAGCAAGGGCGAATTTGGCAATAGATACTAACCTTAAGAGTAGCACAGTGGACAGTTCCACTTTCAATATTTCCTTTATTGGTATGTGTTTAGCAATTTTAAGGTAATAAAATCGTAATGAACTTTCTAAATGAGAATGCCTTTGCTGACTTCCATGAGAAAAATGGAAGTAATTTGGAAGAAGTGAGACCGGCTGCTCCTCTCTCCCTCACTCGGTCTTGCTCTCTCCTTGTAATAAACCTTTATTCCTGAGAACCCCTTATCAACTGCAATCCAGGACCTGTGACATGATGCTTTTGTCGTGCTGTATATCACCTGCCCCCTGCATTCATTGTGAAAAGACAGATTCTCTTTTATCTTTAACTTAGACAAAATGAGAGCTGGATTTCTGCAAGGAAAGGATGAGAGGTAGAAGAGCTGAATTGCCCCCCAAAAAATGTTCAAGGGAGAGATATTAAATGGGTTTCCTCCCAGGAAACTCCAGAGGAGGATGACAGTGACCGTACACAATTCCAGATGAGGGCCCGCTCCCTGGGCTCAGGGCTAACGGCGCCCACAAAGCCTGGGCGGAAACTTCAGGATACGGCAATGGTTTCTGTGCCTTCTAATTTCCTGGAAGGAATCACTTTGAAGTTGTCCCTTCTGAAAGTGCCAGCGAAATCCTGCTAACATGATTATGAGATATAAAATCAAAGGCCTTTCTTCAGTCTATCTGAGTCATTTCTGCAGGTTTGGAAGTTGTCACTTCCGCACAAGCGAAGGATAGAGCTCTAGATCCTGGCTAGGGGAGGGCAGAGATTTTTTGCTAATAGACACTGACATAGCATTATTATTTTTTCTAGAAGGTGACTTTCCTTTGATTACCAAATATACTGCTTCTGGAGCAATGATGTCTCTTTTACTCTCCACATATTTTCAGACACAGCTGCTGGACCTGGCAGAATTTGAGGTCAGTGAACCCCTCTCCTTACTACTTAACCAAAGCCCACATTCAGCTTGCCTTCCTCTACCCTCTTCTGATGTCTAGATACCCATCAGCACTTAATTATACATTGCCTGGAATTGCAGCCTGTATTAGGCACAACTCTTTCAGCCAAGAGATAGAAACCCAACTCAATCTACCTTATAAAAAAAAAAAGAGGATTTATTGGCTCATATAACAGTAAGTTGTGGGTTTAGCTGAGACCGAGCACCTCTGCATCCTAGGGCTCAGCTGCCGTGGCCAGAGTCCATGTCTTCTAATCGCTCAGCTCTGTTCTCCTGTGGTTTGACTTAATGCATGCAGGCTCTTGCCATGTGGTACCAAGATGGCCCCGCAGAAAGATCTTTCCAAAAAGTTCCAAAAATGGAGTTAATTAGCACTCACAGGATGTTTAATATGTACCAGGCATGGTTTTAAGCACTTTACATTCATCATCTTACTTGCACTGCCTCCGAGTCCTATGGTTATAAATTATTTTCCAACCCAAGGAACCAGAGCTGCTATAGAACAGATAACTTGCCAAGTTCTTACACTTGGCAATTAGTTGAGTGGGGATTTGAATCCAGGTAGTCTGCTCCAGATCCTGCTGGCTTAACCACTATTCTCTATTTGGTTTGACTCATATGGCTCAGCTTGGATCATGTGCCCAGCCCGAAGCAATCACTGTGGCCAGACTTGTATCATTGTTTACTCCCACACTGAAAGTAGGTTTGATTCCGCCGAAAACAAATGGGCTGAGTGGATGAGAGATATGTCTTCCCAAAGGAAAATCAGAAGGGAAAGTAGATTCTGGGCAAACAAAACATCTAATTTTCACCATGCTGTCCATTGTTTTGCGTTTTCTATCTTATTCCATAATACAGTTATGGGCACATTAGGCACAGATTAGATGTTGATTGATTAATTGCCTGATGAATTGTTCCTGTAGGGAGATGGATTTTTTTGAAGTTAATTGGCTGTTCTTGAACATGTTATATGTTATGCTCTGGAATAGGAACTAGAGATCCAAAGTGTGAAGTCACTTTTGGTTTCTCAATGGAGGTCATATTAGGGATCAAGAGCTTGGTGCCCAGTATTCTGTGGGGCGACTTAGAATACCATGTTTATAGTGAGTGACTATCTCAGTAAGTGTGATAAGACATTTTATAAAGTGTGTGTAGGTGAACGTCAACCTAGCTATGTTTTGTTTAAGATGTTCATGGTGGAGGGCTATGGAAGGTGGAGAGAGAATTGTGGGGCAGTGAGGGGACAGAGCAAAGGGTTGTGAGAAGAGCTGTCTGCCTGGGGCTGGAGGAGTGGTGGGTAGTACAGGCTGGGGTGGAGTGAGCAGAAGGTTCAACAGTTGCCTAGAACTGGAGTGGAGATGCATGCTCTAAAAGTGAATTGGCCTTGAGACTTGGTCACTGACTGCTCAAAGATTAGTAATCTCAGTGGGAATGCAGCACCCACTGAGATTGAGTGGGTAGGTGGAGGCCCACTGGAACGCCACCACTGCACTCTCTCATTCATTCAGTCAGCAAGTGAAGTGCAATGAGCAGGTGCCAGAGGACCCTAGTTCTCTACGGTGGGTCAGATAATAGCTTTTTATTTATTTGAATTTAATTTTTTTTTTTGAGAGTCTCACTATATTATCCTGGATAGAGTGCCATGGTGTTGCAATTCACAGCAATCTCACACTCTTGGGCTTAAACGATCCTCTTGCTTCAGCCTCCCTAGTAGCTAGAACTACATTCTCAGTCAAAATTCCCGGCTAGCTTTTTTATTTTTAGTAGTAACCAGCTCTTGCTCAGGCTGGTCTCTAACTCCTGACCTTAAGCAATCCACCTACCTCAGCCTCCCAGAATGCTAGGATTATAGGCATGACCCACCATGCCTGGCTAGGTATAGCTTTTGAAAGAAATGACCTTTAAATTGAGACTAAAGATGAGCCCCCAATCCTCTTATTCCCCAACTTTCTATTGTCTCCACAGACAGAAGTCTGAACATAAACTTGTGGCTCTGTAACCCTTTGGACTTGACATTTGGGGCAGGGTTCCCCTGAATTTGAAACTTGAATTCCTTTACTGGGTGATTCTAGCTCTCTGGTAACTATCCCTTTATTCAGGCTGCTTAGCCAGGCCACTGCCTGACCTTAGGGGGCATCCAGATGTGTAGATGTGTAGATGGACAGCACAGGAAGGAGAAGGGAGGAGGGAAGGACATGGACCCTGCTGGGCCGGTGGGAATGGCCAGATCAGAGCGCAGATTTCTACGAAAGGAAGGAAAGGCAATAGACTTCACATTGGGTTTTCCCCCTTTTCATTTTGAGTAGTACACAAAATCATAAACTTTTATGAACTCACGATAAATTTTGCACTGAATGTTATTTTAGCTGATTCTTCATGAACACTAAACCCTTTACAATTTTTCTTCACAGGGACTTTTCTTCCCAGTAAGATGCTCGCAGATAATTTTTCACAATCAGCTCTTTTTCATTTGTTTTGTATGATGTTATCTTGAATAACAAATAGCCACATGGACTCCAGGAAAGCACATTTTGAAGATAATATTTCCTTTATTTTAGCTTGAAGAACAAAAAACCATAACCGCTCCCCACCAAAAACCTCCCCTTCCAAACCTATTACTTGTTTGGTAGTAAAAATGAGTTAAAGACAGTACTTTACAGGACCCAATAGAGAGATTGTTTTATACCTTTTTCTTAATAACAGTATCCATTCATTTGCTATCTATTCCGATTTTTGCCTTTGTGGTCATTTTTGTCCTCCTCCTTTCGAGTTTCCCTTCAACTTTTGGCAGCTGGAACAGTTAGCAAAAAATCTGGGGAAGGTGGGTCTCAAGAAACCCACACGGTTGATATTACTTTAGAAATAGCTTAGAGAAGAGGTCCCTATGCATAGAGACCCCAGGAGGGGCTTGCTATGGCTGGGGATGTCGCAGTCCCCACCTCTAGAGGTCTTGATTCGCATAATCTAGGTATTGAGATCTGGGCATCAGTATTTTAACAACTTTCTCATTTAATATCTGTGTTTGAGAACCACATAATTTCCCTCTCTCCCTTCCTCCCTTCCATCAGACCTTGTGAGATTCCAACTACTGTATTTCATTTTTTCTCTGTCTACAGCTGATATTATTGTATTATTGCCCTCATCTGGCCCGTCACTTTTAGGTTTAGCTGCGTGTGTGTGTGTATGTGTGCGTGAGTGGGTGTCTAGATTAATCCTGGCCTAAATAGTAGAGATTTCAGCACAGACAATATTAAATATATATAATAACTGGTGGACAGGGGTAACCTACAGTGCAGGACTGAGGGGGCCACTCCAGGGGAAGGTCAATGGGCAGCCACAACTGTGGGGTGGTGACAAGGGACACACAGGTGCCAGCATTTCCAACTGGAGGCCAGTGCTCCGGACTGAGGCTCCACGTGCAGTGGGCCAAGCCAGAGAAGGGGCTGGTTGGCTATTGAACCAGAGCTGGGGGGCGGGACCTAGGGGTCAGCAGGTGGATGGACTAAGGGGAGGGGGCACCAGTTGGGGGTGTAGGGGAGGGAAGGGAGGGCTGCAAGAAGGAGCTAATTGCCAATCAGGATGGTCCTATTGCAATATCCGATAATTATCAGATGATTCCAACTGACTATCAGGATTTAAAGAACTTAATTAAACCCAGCACCTTGGGGTTTAGAATAATTCTCCCTTGTTCCTACTATCCTGGCCCAATCTTTTGTCCCGATTCTGAAACCTTGTTTTTGGGGTTATGTCCTTACTTGATAATCTTCCCCTGTGTTGACTCCCCCAGGATGGAGGCTTGCCTTGTCCTCTCCAGTCCTGATAGTTGGTGCTGGAGCCACCACGCAGCCCCTGAGCTACCGGGTGGAGCGGGAGTTCAGGCTGCAGAACCCCTCTGGGAGCCTGCCTTTCAGCCAGCTCCCCGCCTGCGCCTGCCGGCTTCCTCCAACCCTGACTTCATCTCCAGCACATGAACCCTTGCCCAGCCAGATCCGGGCCTCTAAGGGGGAACAAAAGAGTGAAGAGAGAAAAAGAGCGTCCCCTCTTTCTTAGATAAATCTGAGTTCCGTTTTTTGATCTCAAAACCGAATGCAGTCTTGAGGCCATAGTCCAAAGAAGGTGTGTGATTCTGTCATCAGCTAGTGTGTCATACATAGAAAGAGTAAAAATAATGACAAAGTATTTAGGTTTCTCTGCCCCTTTTCCTATTACCTTTACTGGTAGGCCACTGTCTCCTTTTTGGCTGTAGGTGGCATCTGAAGCCCAGGTTTGCCTCAAATCTAGTAAGGGATCAGTGCTCTCCCTCCATGAAGGGAGGTGGTGAGAGGGCACCCAGCAGTGTGGGGAGGCTGGCTAGGGGCTCTGGCCTGGGGCCTGTGGGATGTTCATTCCTCAGCATGACACTGATGAATAGCTGCCCTGATTTGGAGTGTCCACTGGCCAGTGACAAAGCAGATTTTGTCCCACCTCCCCTCCTTTTTCCCTGCCCGTCCTTGGAGGTCTTACGTATTTATTCCTTCAGGTACTCTGGGTGCTTCCCCCAGAAGGCAGGGCCAGGTCTGCCAGGGAACCCAGGATGGTGGGGAAGTTGGTTGTCCACACTGACCTTTTCCAGTGTAGAAACAGTGAGTTGGGGGACCATTTTCCTGGCACTGTGCAGAATGTGGGAGGAGCATCGGGATGCGGAAGTCCCATTCTCTTACAGTCTGCTCCAAGTTTTTTCTCTTAGCTGTGGCCTTGGGCTCTGGGATATTGGTGGTGATAATCTCAGCAGTGTGTGTTTGTTTTGGTTCTGTGTGTGTGTGGTGGGGAGTGAAGCCAGCTTGCTTCTACATCTCCATTTAGGAACCCCAAGTCCTCACTTCCAGTTACCAAAGATGGAAACCCCTAGACTCAGTATAGAAAATTAACTGACAGAAGATACACAGTTGTCTCTCATCATCTTCAGGGCATCAGTTCCAGGACCTCCCTTGGATACCAAAAGCTATAGATGTTCAAGTCCTCCATATAAAATGGTGTAGCATTTCCATACAACCTGTGAACGACCTTCCATATACTCTACATCATTGATAGGTTACATACAATACCAAATACAATGTAAATGCTCTGTAAACTGTTTTTATAATGTATTGTTTGGGGAATAATGACAGGGAACAAGTTTGTACATGTTCAGCATAGGTACAGTTTTTTTCCTCAAGTACTTTTGATTTGTAGTTGGTTGAACCTATGAATGGGAAAACCATGGATAGAGGGTCAACTGTAATTAGTAAGTGATGATCTAACACTATAGACAGAAAAGGAAACTTGCTTCCAAACAATAATGAACCATCAGCACGGCTCACACATGCACGCACACACACACAACCACAGTTGGAATGTAAGTACAGCATCCAGACTGGCCCGCATGTGGTATTGCAAGAATGCTGGTGTAGAATATCACTGTTAATGTTAAGACAAGTTCTTCCCGCTTAATCATCTGCATAACACTGGGCAGTCTATTCATACAGGAGACAGCCCTGAGAGTAAACTTGTTTTAGAAACTGGTATAGAAACTGGTCACATTTTTCCATTTGAGCCACTTGCCTCCTCACACACTGTGTTCCCGCCATATAGATTTTCCTTTAGTCTTTTCTTGCCCCAGGGCATTTGCATATTCTCTTCCCAATCTCATAATACTTTCCCCTCTACTATTTGTAGGCTGGCTTTTCCCCAATGAAAAACTGCTTGGATGCTCTGAATCTCAAGGAGTTTGCTCCTTACTATTCTTTATTTCTGTTCCTTTTATCTTTCAAAGCACCCATCATAATTTACAGTTGTTTGTTGGCTTATTTGTGTTTTGCCTAACCTCTCAAAGATGTATCCATCATGAGAGCAGGGACCATATGTGCCCGACATTTAGCACAGTGGGTGATATAGTTTAGATAATAAATATTTGTGGAATTAATGAGTGAAAGTTGCTGCACATGTTCATCTTATATGTAGTACAGTAAGAAAGAAATATAAAAGTCAAAATAAAACAAATGCATAATATTATGTTAAGGTAAACATATTAATTTGTCGCAACAAGCATTTATAGACAACCTTCTACAGAACTGGCCCCTCTACCTCTGTGCCGTTCTCGGCATGTTCTCCCTGGAGATTCTTTGACATTACTCAGCTGTTGTGCTTTCTTTCCCTATCAGAGAATGTGAGCCCTGTGAAGAGAAAGACTTCAGTAAGGTTCTTTGTGGCCCTTTTATCCAGCACACTGGCAGAAGTGTAATAGTAAAAAATAATTTTTTTTTTGTATCAAGGAGAGATACAAAGAATTGTAACTCAGAGTCTCTGAATGAGAGACATTTCTTTATCCACTAGATGAGGGGACAAAGTAAAAAGTCATTGGAAGTAAAATGGCATTCAAGATATGGAAAGACCTCAGAAAACAATATAGTCATGTTCCTAGACTGTTCTTGACTAATTATAAGTACAAATATTACATTACCTGGCAGTTTAGAAGAGTTAGAGATCCTTTCAGACTGGGAGCTGGGAAGAATTTCCATGGAGAAGCCAGGATTTAAGATTATTCTTAGGGAATGAGGATTTGGATTATGTCACGACCATCTACCTTTGACTGTTTGCCATTAAGAAGCTCTATTTTTGCAGTGTATTGATTTTTTTCAAAATGTAAGCCATTTAAAAGTCTATAGATTTTTTAACCTGGTAGGTAACATTTTAATTGGTAGTATTACCAAATTAATGAGTAAAATGCAAAAAAAGTAAAGTAATTTAATAAGTAATGCTTGAAATGACTTGGTAATTATTGCCCTCTGCATACAAAGGGATTGATCCATGCAATTTTACAAGATAAAAAAAAGTTTGAGGGTGGTGCCTGTGGCTCAGTGGGTAGGGTGCTGGCCCCATATACTGAGGGTGGTGGATTTGAACCTGACCCTGGCCAAACTGCAACAACAACAAAAACACAGCTGGGTGTTGTGGGGTATGCCTATAGTCCCGGCTACTTGGGAGACAGAGGCAAGAGAATCTCCTAAGCCCAGGAGTTAGAGGCTTCTGTGACCTGGGACACCACAACACTCTACTGAGGGCAATAAAGTGAGACTCTGTCTCTAACAAAAAAAAAAAAAAAAAAAAAAAGATTTAACTTCCATCTTCCAATCCCATGGGAATGAAGAAAGGAATTGATTTGGGTTTTGCTTATTCTACATTTTCAAACTTATTTCTGAGCAATTCAAATGGTAAGTCCCATTGGGCTTTGAGCTTAGGGTTTTCTCTAAGAACAAAATTGCCTCTGGATACATACAGGTCAGACTTCTTAGGGTGCAACTGCAGGTGACTATCTGCATTTACATGATTGAGAACATGTACATGGGGAGTTTGACTTCAGCAAATTAAAAGGATTGAGTGAGGCAATTTCTCTGCCAGACTTTTGCCAGATTTTGAGGCATTAAATCAAGTCACTAAAGTTGTTCAACAAATTGAAAAATAAAATGACATTACAATCTCAACTCTTCAATTCAGAAGTTATATATAAAATTAGCCTGACTCTCTAGGCTCACAAGGCAAGGCTATGTTCTTCTAGATTAATCATTGTATGCAGGATGTATAGTGAGGGAGGACTTAGGATGGGAAAATTCCCTGCAGCTACCTGAGGGGCATTATGTGATGTCACCACAGGTCAGGTTAGAGGTGACCAGGGTGGGAGCATTGTGCAGTGGAGGGCAGAGAGCTCTGCCATCTGATGCCCTTGTTTTGAAGTTATCCTCGGCTTCTGTGACTCCTCTGGCCTTTTCTGTGCAGGGCCCATAATTTTCACCTACTATAGATCCCTAGGCATTATTTAATAGTCAAATGGTGTTCCGGCAAGGGCTCATTTATCAGTTGCTAAGCCACTGCAAATTGCAAGGGGAAAAGAAAACACAGCTCGGTGAAGGAGTTAGGAAACAGGTAAGCGGCTTACTTGCTAAGCCTAGATGAATCGCTCGCTGAATTAAAAACATGCATCCATAAAGAACATGTCAGAAATGCACCACATCAAGACCCCAATTTGTACCATGCCATGTTCTGATTTAGGGAGCAACTAATTTGACATGGCTACAGAAAGAAAGCGTGTTGATTTCTCTCACTCACGAAACCTACATGAACTTCTAGAGCTCTCAAATCCCCAGGTAAACAAAAAAGTGTCTTGTGTTATTTTCTCAGTTGGAGTCTGTTTAGAATAAAATTGAGCTGTTTCCCCAATGGCTCAAAAACAGCCATTGAATATTACTCAAACAAGGAAGGATATTAGTCAGCCTCCTTAACTTAATTTATTAACATCTATATTTTCTTAAGAAGTTAGTTTATATGTTGACTTATTTGTCATTAAAAAAAATCTATAGATAAATAGTACCAGTGAAAATTATCTGCTGATCAACAATATCTTTATACGGTTTTCAAATAATTCATATGAATGAGTGAGCTTTGTGCATTAAATTTTAACGACACAAATATATCTGATTTTAAGTAAGCATTTCTTGTTATTCTGGGCAAGTATCCTGGTTCCTGTTTCCTTTGGTCCTCTCAAGTTTTTTTTCCCTTTATGTTAAAATTTATTTTTTTAAGTACAGTGTATTGTTCTGTCTCAGCATGTATATGACTAGTTAGGTTGTCATCAAAGGGTGTTGTGGCCTGTTGTCTAAAGTGATGTCAAATTAAGTTCAAAACCATCAGCGTCACTAATGTAGTTATTTTGTGTAGGCAAGAACCCCCCACTATTATATGTATTAATTTCTTTCTCTTTAATTTTTTTGATACTTGTGTAAATAGAGTCTGGTTTAGTCCAGAAAAAATAAAGATTCCGTTTCGGAAGTATGGTCTTGTGTTTCATCTCTGATTAGAAAGGATGTTGAGTCTTTCCAAGTAAACATCTTGACCACCGAATTTATATTGAATGGTATGAACACTGAGAGCTGATAGCTACCAAGGATGATAACTTCCATTTATTAAGTACTCAAACACTTTGCATATTTTCCATTAATACTCAAAAGTGGCTCTATGAAAGAAGATGGAAGATGCTATCAGCTTTTTGTGTGTGTGTATGAGGTCCCTGAGGCTGGTATAGCATGGGGGCCAGGGAGAAAACATCCTCTTTCCCTCAAAAGTTGGGTGAAAGATCAACTCACAATTAAGGTAGACTAATGAGAGGGAGTTTTTTACTGTGCACACAGGAAGTGTCACAGAAAAGCACCCAACATCTCAATGGAATCCAGATATTTTTATACCCTCCTCTTAGAAGGGAAGAGAATGATGAGGAATAAAGGTAATTCTGCTTAGGGGCAATAAAATGTTGCTAGGGAGGATGGGGGTGGGTGGAAATAGGTTGACTTATAAATAATTCTCTTTGCAAATTAACCTTGAGAGAAAGATATTATATTTAAAAAATAATTTGGGCCATGTTTGGTTGCATTCTTGTTTTTCTTTCCTGCAATATAGTGGGATAACAGGGAAGGGAAAGGAAGGAGATTGTGCTTTTGATGGGTCTGTCTGGTTATGCAGATAGAGGGAAAGCCCCTTCCAAGGGCCCTCTGATCTCTAAGGGCCTTTAATTCAAAATACTCTTTCTACAAAGTCAATTTTGGGGTGAAATTTCCTTCATTCCCCAGGGGTGAAGCTATTTCTACCTCTAAGTCACAGACAGCTCTTGGAGTGTGGCTCTTACCCTTCTGAATTTCCTGAACCAGTAAAATGTCAAAAAGCAAAAAGAAACAAAAAATAAGGTTGGCACTTATATGTCTAAAGAAGTAAAAATAGAAAAAAACTATCATCATCTTAACATAATTTTATAAAAGAAATGGTGCTTAATTATATTTATTGTATTGAAAAAGTTAGCATGTAACATCATTCCCATTACTTTGTGGATTTGAAAGGCCAGAGTTTGTAAGTCTGATGGCTAATATGGAGGGAAAGCTTCCTTGGAGCATGTGTGTAGCTGATGTATCCCAGGGCATTTTCAGCCACAAAAGAGCAAGAAGGTCACATCTCAGAACAGAGAAGCCTTCCTCCTGGGACAGGACAGTTGGGAACTTTACACCAGCTTAATTGTACAAATACTACATTGACCTCAGCTTTGTCATTTTGTTGAAGACGGATGAAAACTTTCCCATGGACCAGCACAGGTTTGAAGACAAGCAGTTGGGAATCATGTAAAACAAAACACTGTTTCCCCATCTGTGTTTTATAGAGACAGGGAGACCGATGGGTAGGCATAGATGTCAGCACCACCGTCTAGATCTATCATGTAAGAAACAGCTTCTCTACAGGCCTATGGGGACTGCAGCAGGCCCTTGGTATTTTCCAGAAGATATAGCATCAGAAAACAGCCCTTTCTCTATTTCCCTAAGGCAAGGGACTGAATTGGGGTTTATTCCTTTTTATTGTTTTCAGGTGTTTGCCAGATCCCAACTGACCATTTCTTTCACTGATAAATTTGAAGGAAATTACAGTCCCTGCACACAGAAGGCCAGAGGCGACCCCTCAAGCCTCTGCATAAACAAAAAGGGATGGTTTCTTTCATCTCTAAGATGAATGAAACAACTGAAGACAGGGGTAGCTCCATCAGTACGATCTGGAATGATAGCTCCACAGCTAGAAACAGACACTGTTCATGTAAAAAATTAGGTCCAAAAGCTTATAAGAACAAGAAGAGCAGTTTTCCTCAGTGCCATTATGAATTTAATGGCAACGTTACTTACATAAGCGCAAATATAAACTAGGTCTAAACTCTGTTGCTTATAGCTCTTCTAATTATAAAGCTAAAATAAAGTTACAAACTAAAGAATATAACTCTAAAACTCAAATAACAACATTAATTTGATGTGACAAATGAAGTTTTGGTGAAATTAAATTGCTACTCCCAGCTCTAAGGCATTACAGGTTGTGAGGGTACAGGGGGTAGAATTTGGCAGTTGTATAAGAGATTGAAGTGGCCCCAGTTTCTCCACCATTCCTCCACTAAAACATGAGAGAAACTTTGTACCTGGACCCTGTGAGGACCAAAGGCTCCCATCCCCCAAAACGTTCACCAAAATGTGGCGAGCTAACGCCCCTATCTTCATAAGAGTTTGCTGAAAAATCACTCTGTCTCACTCTGTCACCCTGGGCCACGGTGTCATAGCTGACAACAACCTCAAATTGTTGGGCTCGAGCCATCTTCTTGCCTCAGCCTCACAAATAGCTGGGACTACAGGCACATGCCACCATGCCTGGCTCATTTTTCTGTTTGTAGTAGAAATGGGTTCTCGCTGTTGTTCAGGCTTTTCTCAAACCTCTGAGCTCAAGGGATCCTCCTGTCTCATCCTCCCAGAGTGCTAGGATTTCCAGCACGAGCCAACACATCCAGCCGTGAAGACGTCTTTTATTTCATGTCTACTCTTGTTTTTTCTCATTGGCCTAAATCAATTAAAATACTACTTGATGGTAAAGTGATCTTGAGTTCAAAGACAATGAAATAAAGTTGCAGTTAAGAAAAAACTCAGTGCAAAGGCATTGGCTTTTCAGTCTTTCCCACTGCCTGACTTTAGAGGAACTAGATGAGACCGTGTGTGCTTCATCTCTGTATCGTCTCCGTCCACAGCGGCGCTCCAGCACACAGCAGGCCCTCAAAAACATTCCGTTAATGAATGAACAAATAAATGTCAGACCTGATAGAAGTAATGGTCTTGTACATAACTGGGTGCAAACTCATGGCAGGTAGAGAGGATCACAGAGCAATACAGCCGGAGCACAATGGAAGGGGATTTGGAAAGGACATAAGACATCTCCTCAGCCACATGTGGGTTTTACTACCATGCTACCCAGAAGGAACTGATAGGGAATATCAGCGTCATACTCTGCTGACAGTACTACGTTATTCATAACTTTTTGCATGCAGCTCTATGATTGCATTATTTAGTAAATTATGAATTCTAATTCTATGCTATAGGCTTTGTCATTAATGTCCTTACAAAATACATTTTCAAGGGCAGATAATCAGAGGCCAATGAATAAGGTGTACTAAACTGATATTGTCAGCATCTTGCTTCCTAAAGTACATTAGTCAAAGCTATGGTTTGAGATGGGCGTAGAGGAAGAACATTTTGTGTTCCTTCAGGCCTCTCAGGTGTGCCTGGACCCTTGGATGGGGAAGATCACATTCTAAAGGACAAAAGAGTCTGGCAAACCACGTGCACTAAGATAATGACTTACTGCTGGGGTGTAAGAAAGATGTGGAGCAACTCATGGTACCTGCTTTTAGAATGGCCACTGGCCCAGGTCGTGTAGAGTCCATGCTTGAGTCTTACAGAGAGGGTCGCTGGGAGCAGAGGCAGCATCACCTTGACACCCATGACAAAGGGGAAAGAGGAGATTCTCCCTTATTCACAGAGAAGCAAAACATTGCATCAACATCTCACATCAGGAGCTTTGGTAGTGGGGTAACCTTTGGTTTCCCTAAACCAGTATTTCCCAAAGGAGCTGATACCTGAACAGTTGGCCACTTACCCACAAAGAGATAAGAGACCTGTGTCAGAATGAATGGTAACACATTGCTTCCTTCCTCGAAGAAGTCTAGCCATGAAAAACCATGCCCGCCCACCTAAACAGTGTACTTGACACAGTTGATTTACATTGTGATGCAAATTCCTTGACTCATTGCAGATGTCAACTAATAGTTTGTGGGGCTGAATCAGTCCACAGCTCACACTCTAAGTAGCACTCTTCTAAACCTTTCAATCCTCCTTCATTTGTTTTCCCATTGACAAATCTTGAAAAAGGGTGATCTCCTATATATACCTGTGTGCTTGAAAATTTCTTCATGTGAGTCTATACTCTATCCAAACTTTTGCAGAAACATATTTTTTTATGTTTAATTTTGTCACTATGTTGACATGTGATTGTGTTATAAGATAGACAATCACAGAACATTTACATTAGAGGTTGTATAAAGTCTCTAGAAACTTCATTTCATGGATGTCTCTCAAGTAGGAACATGCTTACTATGTACAAAGAAACATAACTCAGTGGGTACCCCAGCAGAAATAATAAACGCTATTTACAAAGAGTAGCAAATCCACATTTCAGATGGGTATACGAGAACTTTTAAAACTATGATGACATTTTCTAAGAGTAGAATGTGAACGTTTTAAAATAATAACTAAGAAAATGACATGAGGGCTATGTTAACCAGTTTGATGGAAGTGTTTCGGATTGTGTGTGAAAACTCCACACTGTACCCCAGAAGTGCATTAATGTACATAGTTACCATTCAATTAAAAAAAAAAAAAACTATGGTGACAAATCAAAATAGCACATAGCAAATGATTTTTGTGAAGCATTCCGGAGCTGTTCAGTATTTTCTTTATCCTGTATTGTAAAGCAATTCAATTAAATTCACTAAATTTTATTAAAACCAACATAAAAATATTACATGTACCTTTGTTCTTAGGTCAGATCAGTTTAGGAAAATCATTATTAATATCCTCCAAGGAGATGGGAATTGGTTCTTAGAGGGTGAACAAGTCTTAGTTGCAAAAATTTGGAGCCATCAAAACTCAAACCTACTCAACAAAATCTTATTCTTAAGAATTTAATTTTTTTCATTAGGGAGGAGAATTTAAATTAATGTTTTTTCTTAGGGGAGTAATAAAGAAGAAAAGATTGAGAAACTCTGTCCTATGTCCGTCTGTGACAACCCATATAAATGTCATCAATATGAATACGGGCTGTAATGAAGCACGGTCATTTACTGCTTTCTATATGTCCCCATGTCCTCTGCTCTGAACTGCCTTCACTCTGACCTTTCCTGGTCCTGGCATTTTAGTTTGAATGCCATTTCCTGGCATTCTAGTTTGAAATATAACTTTGTCCCCAGTGCCAGGAAACATGTTGGGTCATCTCCTTGTCCCCTGACTTCAGGCAGGAGGTTCAGAGGTGTGTGGGCCTCCTTCCTCCTGTTAGCACAGAGCAGTCCCCTCCCAGTTCCAGCTCTTGCCAGAAATGGGCTGGCTCAGGCCTCCCCGGGTCCCGTGGTGCCATTCTGGGTTGTCCACCTCTGGCCTGCAGTGGCTTCCACTTTTCAGATGACTCTCCTGAGGCTTCAGTAGCAGCTGAATAGGACTTCATTTCATTTACGGATTCCATTGGATGGTTTGGTTCTGCTGTTAATACTCTTAAATAATTTGAAGAATGTAGATTAACTTACCCATTCATTCCACTTTTTTATCAATTAATAACTGAGAATTCCCCCTCCCTTGGTCAGTATTTGAATGTGCTAGTTTCTTCAGTCCCATTCAGTTTGGCTGGCATGGCTCTGATCCACATTTATTATTTTTAGTCTTTGCTCTCATATAAATGGTAAGCATTGGACTTGTTAATTTATAATTCCGGCCTCTCGGAAAGTACTACTGTTAAAAATTTAAAAATCACTCAAAGACCTAATGAAATGTTCAGCCCTATTTAACCTCCAATAAAAGGAGCAGGGAGAAGCTTTTGGACTGGGACATCATTTGGTGTCCTCACATGCCCTGATTAGCAGGGAAGAACGGCTGTCAGCTGCCTTTTGTACATGTGACCTCGTTGTCCCGATTGCCCTGTGAGTGGCTGGACTGTTCAGATAGTGGTGAAGGCGTGGCCCAGGCAGTGATCAGGATTCAGGGAAACCAAATTGCAACAGTCCAGCTGGGACCCTTCTGCCATTACGCGGTGAAGCTACTGGGCAGCTGCCTCAGGGGGAAGCCTGAAGCCTTATTTCAACCCCCTGAAATAGTGGCGGCTTCTCTCTGTTTCCAAAGCCAATTATTTGACGCAATCTTGAACTCCCACTTACAGGCGGGTTGGGTTCCAGCAGTTTATTTCAAAGTCAGTTGTTTTGAACTTGAAAGTAATTTTTCTACCAAAAGTAATAAAAGAAAAGGAACAAAAGGCCAGCCCATAAAAATCTATTTATATTCAAACCTAGATGAAATAAAGTACCTTTGCAATGAAAAACAGCAGAGAAGTCAAATGCTATAGTTTAGGTATGCAGACTGTGTTTGTGAATCCATTAATTATAACCGAACATAGTCAGATTAATAAAAAGAGTTTCTTTATATGGCATGGCTTTGACGATGGCACTTTTAATTAAAGAAGGATGAGAAGAAAGTCAGAGACTTGTGGAAATTATTGAGGGGGAAATTCTCAGGACGTTTGGTGGCTTTAGAAGTTAAGAAATAATTTTGCTTTAAAACTTGACTTTGACACCCATACTTTACTAGTACTGATCAGCCACCATAAGGTTCATTTTTCATCACAAAGAAAGAATGCAAGGGAACAAGAGGGAGGGTGTCGGCTTCCTGGAATTCAGATTCTGAGATCGAGGCATTTTTTTGGAAGGCCACTCTGGATCAATCCCCATGGGGGAAGGAGAAAAGGAGGGGGTAGCCCCAACAAAGGACCATGGGCAGCGTGGGGCAGGCGCGGCTCTTCAGAGTTTTCTAGTCTTGAGACGAGGGGCCAAGATTGACGTTTCCTCATTGCCTACTGCCTGCATATGGGCCACTGGGAGGGGGCATGATCTTAGGCAAGGGACTCTCAGGTGAGAGCAATTCCTGGAGAAGCAGTGTCGCCAGAACCATGGGCACAAATATGCCTCTGAGGATGGCAGGAGTTGGGCCTCCATCCTGATATGGACTACAGCACACAATGCTTTTCTCTCAGATACTTGAGTAAGAATGAAATAAAAGAGGAACATGTGTGTTCATGTAGGCGTGTGTGTATAGGGGAAAGGAAGATGGTCTCTCTCCCTTGGGAATGTTAACCCAGCTGTGACGTGGAAGACAGAGGACAGCCCAGGAGCAGTTTTGCAGTAACATCCTTCTGAGGGGAAGGGAAGGTGTGAAGGGAGACACGAGGCAGGCTGTAGCATCCTCCATGGATAAGTGAGCAAAAGGTGGGTATTGTGGTAGTTCTCAGTCCTTTTTTTTTTTTTTTAAGAATATCCCAAGGCAGATCAGTCTTTTTTTTTTTTTTTCATTTTGTGACATTTTATATCTTTTCCCCCCATTTATTTTGTATTTATTGAATACTCTTTTGAAAGCTTTGCAAGTCTCAGGTGCTTGGGAGGAGGCAAGAGAATGGCTTAAGCCCAAGGGTTAGAGATTGCTGTGAGCTGTGATGCCACAGCACTCTACCAAGGGTGACAGAGTGAGGTGAGACTTTGTCTCAAAAATAATAATAATAATAATAAAATACAGTAAAAGCTTTGCAAGAACTATCTCATTTAATTCTTGAAACAACCACATGAGACAGGCATTCCTTTCACCCTTATTTTAGTTTCTATTTTATTTCAGGTTAATACGAGGGCATAAATGATCAGGTTACATTGTTAGCATTATTAGGTGGAGTTCAGGTTGTGTAGGTGAGCCCTCCCCCCAGGGGGTGTGCTGTCTACCCTTACAGCTTACCAACCCCCCTCCCTCCTTCCATCTCCTTTTGTCCCTTTCCCCCGACACCACTTGAATTTAATTGTGTTTCTCTCTCAGATAGGGGTATAGTTGTTTGTCTATTGGTAGTACTGCATGGCAGGCAATTATTATTGATAATTGTATTTATTAATTTTTAAATTAACTTTTTAAAAAGGATTTTTGTGATACCATCTGAGGCATCTTGTGTACGGTTGCAAAACCCATTGGGAATTTTCAGGTTGGTTTTTACAAAGCTCTGAGCATCAGAAATACAAAGAAGTAAATAGAATGATCCTTGCTTTTAAGGAGATTATGGTTCAATTTTGGAAAGCCAGAATGCAAACCGTGTTGCTATTCCTAGCACCAAGAAATTATTTACCTTCTAGAAGAACTTTGTATGGCATGTGGAGAACACTCGGGGAGCTAGCGAGAGTGGGGAGTGTACAGATTCCTCTTTCCTTCTATATCTGGAAGGAAAAACAGCCTGTGCGTTCTGGACAAGTTAGCCTGCTGTTTCATAAATCCTGAGAAATCTCGAGTTTTTACATATTGCCTTCTTGTTTATTTGGTCCTCGTGGCACTTTTGAAAGTGCGTATCTGAGATATTTGAGAGGCGTTGTGTAACCTATATTCCAGATAACTTCCTGACTCTTTTTTTTTTTTTGGCTAGTCAATCTGTAATTGACTGGTGTGCTTTTCTGGAGTCCCAGTTTACCTTTGGTTAGGAAATGACGAACTGTTTGACACAGGCGACTCTACTTTGCATTTCTTTGTTCCATCTTGTAAATAAAAATTTGTCATTTGTACAGTTTGTATCTTTAACTCTGTCTCCATTATTATTACTTGACAAATCACCTATTTGCTGCCTAGGAAATGAGCTACTCTGCAAATCTCTATTTGGCAGGAATGGAAGAGAAGACGTGAATGTGGCTGAGAAGGAGTTTGGTTTATTTTTTATCTCTTGTTTCATGGGCTCTGGAGAACCATTAGAAGAAGCCTGTATCAGCCACTTTCTGATTCCCTGCAGAGATTGTGTGGGAACAGATGTTTATTTTTTCATTCCTGGTGATATTGGGGGGGTTGCTCTTGGTAAACAGAAGATGTGGAAAAGTTTATTCCTGGGTCCTCCATTCCTCTTGCAGAAACCTTTCTTTTCGGGTGTATCCCCTGACATTCTTAGTGAGAATACTCTTAGCATTCTCCTTTGCTCTTCCATCTCGACCACTCCATGGCTAGTGGGTCAGCCTCCTCACCTGGCTCCCCTGCCCCTGTGCTCTATAAACCTGCTCTGTTTGGGCTTCATTCCCTCAGGCTGGCCTTGTTCAAAGACCAGCCAGATAGTTCTTCTGATAGATGAGTTCATGTAATGCTGTTAAGAGCTGATAAAGATCAGCCTAAAATATGCACCCCTTAGCAAGAAACTATTTCCATCTTAATCTCACTGGGGTTTTTAATGCTTTAATTCCTGGTTTTCCAATCTGGCCTATACTTAGGGAAAAATTAATATGATAAGCACAGCAAATTTTCCTGGAGCTTCAGATTTACCTGATGATCTTTTTTTGGTGAAAAATAATCTACATTATTTTTATATTAAAACAAATAGAGATCCATATTATAGTAGAACTAAAAATTCCTCATATCTTAAAACATGAGAAGACTTTTTTCAGAGTTTTAGTTTTTAAATTTTGAAAAAGTGTAATTTCTTATTTTTCTCATATGTTTGGAGTTTTTTAAAATTTCAAATTAATATGAGGGTACACAGAAAATAAGATATTTTTACTTTCGGCAGCTTACTTAGGTCTCTAGACATCCTGGAGATTGGATGGAAAACCTTGAGAAGCAATGGCCTAACTCCAAGTAGCTCTGAACTGTCAGAAGTCGAGGCATCTGAGGAAGTTAGTGGTGACATTTTTTTTTTTTCCTTTTCAGCACTTCTCTGATCACTTGCCCAGATATGGGATGTATCTGCTGGGCCAGTTGTGTGGGCAGAAACACCTTTTTCAGGCCCCGAACATGTTTTTAAATCTCTTTATAGAGTTGTGCTTGGTTTATTTGTGTTTTGCAAAGTGTTGGTTGGTGAGTTGGAGATCTGAGTGATGACATTTAGCAAAAAGATGGTGTGGAGCTGCTCTCTGGTTTGCATTTGGTGCTAAGGCCCTTTAGGGACTTCTTGATAGAGGATATTTTAAAATGGTTGAAATATTTACTTACAGTAGTCAAGTTAATTTCAAATAAGAAAATGAATGTTTAGGGAACCTTGAAGATGGGTTCGAACTTTTAAATATGGACATTTGTTTTAATGTATAATAAATTGCATTCTTTTTTGAGATGGAGTCTCAAGCTTTTACTCTGGGTAGAGTGCTGTGGCATCACAGCTCACAGAAACCTCTAGCTCTTGGGCTTAAGCGATTCTCTTGCCTCAGCCTCCTGCCACAATGCCCAGCTATTTTTTTGTTACAGTTGTCTTTGTTTTAGCAGGCCTGGGCTGGGTTTGAACCTGCCAGCCTTGGTGTATGTGGCCAGTGCCTTACCCATTGAGCTATGGGCACCACCAATAATTCTACTTTAAAGAAGAATTGCATCAAGGAGCTGAAAAATTAATAGGATTTTTTTTTTAAGTTAGAGGATTCCCTATGAAAGAATGACTGTAGATTTGGACAACAGTGCAAATTATTTATACTTTTTTGCTTTAATACCTATTGTGTCCAACTGTGACTTCATAAGTCATATGTTTTCTTTACAAAGGGGATCAAATGAATAGTTAAGTCAACATTGTAAAGTCATTTCCCTTGGAAGAAAAATTTTCATTTTTATATTATTTAAATAATTAACTTACTGTAAGTTATGACTGAAATATGTTTAGTACCTTTTGCCAGAGGTGTTGAGGAAAAAAAAGTATATTTTTTCTATTTATCTTTATGCCAAAACAAACAAACAAACAAAAAAAAAACAGAAAAGAAAAGAAATAAAAAGCATTTCCCTAAAGATAATGTGGGGTTTTGGGAAAAAACTTACCCAAAATTGGTTTTCCTGTAGTATGCTACTTCATGAAATTTACAAGGAGGAATTTATTATGCCAATTTAAGTGAAATTCTGGGAGAAACAACCCCTAAAATCATTTATCAATTGCTTAAACCTAGTACTAAGCAGCTTTGCCATTTTCAGCTAAGAACTGTTTTTTTTTTTTTCTTTTGAGGCAGAGTCTCAGTAGAGTGCCATGGCCTCTTAGCTCACAGCAACCTGAAACTCTTGGGCTCAAGCAATCCTCTTGTCTCAGCCTCCCAAGTAGCTGAGACTACAGGCACCCTGCTACAATGCCTGGTTAGTATTTCTATTTTTCGTAGAGATAGGGTCTCACTTTGTGCAGGCTGGTATGGAACTCCTGAACTTAGGTGATCCATCCGCCCCCAGCTGAGAACTATTAAAAGTGTCTAGTGTTGCCAGGAGTGGTGGCTCATGCCTGTAATACTAGCACTCTGGAAAGCCAAAGGGGGTGGATTGGTTGAGGTCAAAGTTTAAGACTAGCCTGAGTAAGAGCAAGACCTCGATTTTACTAAAAATAAGAAATTATCTGGGTTGTTATTAGGGGTGGGGGTGTCTGTAGTCCAAGCTACTCAGGGGGCTGAGGCAGGAGGATAGCTTGAACCTAGGAATTTGACGTTACTGTGAGCTCGGCTGATGCCACAGCACTCTAGCTTGGCAGCAGAGTAAGACTCTGTCTCCAAAAAAAAAAAAAATCTATGTCAAGTCAAAAAACACTGTGATCACAACATTAAAGTAAATAAAAAGTCTTTATAATTCTTTAGTTTTATCTCAAAATAATATGAGGGAACAAATTTTTATGTTACATTGTTTTCACTTCTAAGGTAAAGTCCAAGTTATAGTGAGCCCTTCACCCAGGGGCAAGCTGAACACCCTCACATTGTGCACATTAGGTGAGATCCCACCCATGGCTCTCCCTCCTCCCCCTCCCTTTTCTTCCCTCCCCCTTGCTACACTTGTGTTTTATCATTCATGTGGGTGTGTAGCTGTTTGTATATTGGTTTCATATTAGTCTTGAGTACATTTGATATATATATTTTTTCTATTCTTGAGATACTTTACTAAGAAGAATGTGTTTCAATTCCATCCAGGTAAACAAAAGATGTAGAGCCGCCATCTTTTCTTATGGCTGAATAGTACTAATAGTACTCCATGGTATACATATAGCACAGTTTGTTAATCCATTTATGGCTGGTGGGCATTTGGGTTGTTTCCATGACTTGGCAATTGTGAACTGAGCTGCAATAAACATTTTGGTGCAAATGTCTTTATGGTAAAATGATTTTTGTTCTTCTGGGTAGATAGCTAGTAATGGAATTGTGGGATCAAATGGAAGGTCAACTTTTGGTTCTTTAAGAATTCTCTATATTTCTTTCTACACAGGTTGTATTAGGTTGAGTCCCACCAGTGGTACAGAAGTGTTCCTTTCTCTCTATATCTATGACAGCATCTGCAGATTTAGGACTCTGTGGTGTGGGTAATCTCACTGAAGTTAGGCAATATCTCAGAGTGGTTTTGATTTGCACCACACACACATTATCAGTATAATAGGCCTAGTTCCTTACATTGACCACTCTGTATATTGACCAGTTTGCTACAGAGGTTCTGCTATATACTTAAATTCAAAATAATTATAACTTAAATTTAGATTCACCCAAAAACAAAGGTAGGTGGGGAAGAGGATGAGGTGGTTAAAGACGATGAGCATTAAGCCTTATAATTATCTCAGTCTAATGTAACAAATTCACCTTTGTGTTTTCCTTTTGTCTTTGTCCATTTCTGTACACACTTTCAAATCTCTACAAACATAAAGTTGACAGTTGAACTGTGTACCTAGGTGGGGTGGAGTTGGGGACTGTGTCCATATGGTGAGCAGTGTGGGGGTCAAAGGGAGAAGAGGAAGCCCCGGAGATGACTGCCACACTTGCTACCAAAGCTGCTCTCCATTGCTCCCTGTTGCTCTGCTCTCCACTTTCCTTTACCTCATCCTCCTTCCCACCTACCTTTTTTTTGGGTGAAACTAAATTCAAGTTATAATTTTTTTTTTTTTTGAGACAGAGCCTCAAGCTACCCCCTGGGTAGAGTGCCATGGCATCACAGCTCATAGCAACCTCCAACTCCTGGGCTCAAGCGAGTCTCCTGCCTCCACCTCCCAAGTAGCTGGGACCACAGGCGCCGGCCATTTTTTGGTTGCAGCCATAATTGTTGTTTGGCGGGCCCGGGCTGGGGATTTGAACCTGCCACCTTAGGTGTACGTGGCTGGTGCCTTAGCCGACTGAGCCACAGGCGCCGAGCCAAGTTATAATTATTTTGAAGTTAAGTACATAGCAGAACCTCTCTAAGAAACTGGTCAATATATGGAGGTGGTTCAACATAAGGAACTAGGCCTACTGTACTGTTACCTACACGTGGTGCATATCTGTTCTATGAAAATTAGGTCAGCTTAAGGAGGTGGCTAATGTAGGGAGGTGGTCAACTATGGAGGTCCTAATGTATTTAGAATTATTGGAGTTTTCAAATTGGAATTGAGAATCAAACCACCAAATTTAACTACTAGTTACCATTTACTTCCTTTTCCCCAAGACTCTCCTACAGCTCAACATAGTAAGTGAATTACTTGCCATATGCCAAGTAACTTGGAGGGCTAAAAAATGCAGACATGAATGACTCTTGGGCTCTAGATTCTCGTAACAGACTAACTGGCAAAGAGACAATTATGAAGCTCAGTAGTGCACACCATATTAGAGAGGAGGAGAAAAACAAAATGGAGAAGCTACATCTGCAATAACAGTGAAGCATGATAAATGCTGATAGCATAATCCAGTGGGAGCCTTAATCTAGCTCTGTGGAGAGAGTCCCAGACAAGGCAATAATTAACCTTGTGTTGGCAGGTTAGGAAGGTGGATGGTGAAGGAGAAAAGACATTCTAGGCACACACAGAGACCAGAAGCATGAAGGAGGGAGAAGCTGGCTGGCTCTAGTGTAGGCCTCATGTTGAGAGAAGGGTATGAGAAGACCAAGTTGCATGTGGTCAAGGGGCTGATACTCTATGTTAGAAAGTTTAGATGTTGATCCAAAGGCAACAGGATACCAAATGGAGATTTCAGGGACACAGAAATGACATGATCATATTTTTACTTGTCTTATGGGGCAGTAATTCTGGAGGGTAAAGGATTGGCAGAGTGAGCATGGAGTGGGGCATCTAATGGTCCCACAGCTCTTTCCTTTGTAATAAATTTCCCACCATCTAGTATGCTGTGTGGCACATGAAAAGCAATAAATAGTTGTTGAGTGGATGACTGGATTAGCCTTGCATCAGAGAAACCCTCCTCTTGAGTGTTGTTTTTTGCTGCCCACCAGCCCCATGACTTAGGGCAAGTCAAAATGCACCAAGGACACCAGATCAATTCATGGTGTGACTGGTAGCCAGTAAAGCCAAATTGGGATTTAAATTCTATTTGTGACGATTTCCATGGATTTCTGCTAAGTCTTAGCTAAACTTCCTTGACTTTGGCGTTTACTTTGAGTTCTTATTCTGTCCTATGGACTGAAAGAGAGAAGTTGGTTTTCCTGCTCCAAATCTAGGTTCTCTCTGAAGTCTTTGGCTGAGAGTTCAAGCCATTCTTGAGCTTATTTTCTGACTTAGGACTCAGACATCTGCCTTGTCTCATTGTAGCCTTCAGGCCCCAATCCTGGCTCCAGGCTGGCTCAGTGCTTTGTTCTACTTCTCTTTGTAAAGATTTATTGTACATTGGGAAGAACCAAATGCTATCTAAAACCTTCCTTTTAACTGATCCCTCTCTTTCAATCTCCCTAAATCTACTTCTCATTAGCTCACTTTCTTCTTTAAAAATAAACCTAGGCCAATTTCTTTGAACCATTTGTTTGCTCTGCTGAAAAACTGAAAGTATACTTAAAACATTTGAGATAACCTTGCATGACAGAAAAAAATGTTTATATTACATATTAGCTGGGGTATAGCATCCTATTTTGAGCACTGTAAACCTCTATATATTCTTTTTGAAGACATATATTTTTAGATTTTTATCATAGAAAATTTCAAACACATATAAATTACAGAAAATACTGTGGGCTCCTATGCATTTATCACCTAGCTTTAGTAGTTGTCAACAAATGGCCCAGTTTGTTTCATCTATACCTCTCCACCAAAGATATGTACAATAATTTCTCAGTATAATCAAATATCTAGTCCATTTTCAAATTTCCCCAGTTGTTTTAGTTTTAAAAATATATGTAATTAAAAAAATTAGGATATACATTATTATTATTTTTTATTGTTTGGGATTCATTGAAGGAACAAAGAATTAGGTTATACTGATTGCATTTGTTAAAGTCCCTCTTACAATTCTGTCCACCCCCAAGAGATGTGCCATACATCATGATCCTCATCCCTCTCCCTCCTCCCCTCTCACTACTTGCTCATCTCCTGACCTCCCTTGCCCCCCTGTATTAGCTCATCTACTGCCTTCATATTAGAATTGAGAACCTTGGATTCTTGCTTCTCCATTCTTGTGATTCTTTACTTAAGAATGTATTCCACCTCATTCCAGGTTAATACAAAAGATGTAAAATCTCCATCTTTTTAAAATGGCTGAATAGGATTCTATTGTATATATATACCACAGCTTATTAATCCATTAATAAGCTGGGTTGGTGGGCATTTAGGTTGTTTCCACAATTTGGTGATTGTAAATTGAACTGTGGTAAACAGTCTAGTACAAATGTACTTATGGTAAAAGGATTTATTTCCTTCTGAGTAGATGCCCAGTAATGGGACTGCAAGATCAAATGAGAGGTCTAATTTGAATTATTTGAGGATTCTCCATACTTCCTTCCAAAAAGGTTACAATAGTTTGCAGTCCCACCAGCAGTGTAAAAGTGTTCCCTTCTCTCCACAACCACACTAGCATCTGCAGCTTTGAGACTTTGTGATGTGGGCCATTCTCACTGGGTAATATCTCAGGGTAGTTTTGATTTGCATTTCTCTGATAATTAGGGATGATGAGCATGTTTCATATGTTTATTAGCCATTCATCTGTGTTCTTTAGAGAAGGTTTTACTTACGTCTCTTGCCCAGTGATATATGGGATGGTTGGGTATTTTTTTGTTGATGAATTTGAGTTCTTGATAGATCCTAGTTATAAAGTTTTTGTCCAATTCATAATATGCAAATATCTTTTCCCATTCTGATGGCTGTCTATTTGCTTTATTTGTAGTTTCCTTAGCTGTGCAGAAACTTTTCAGTTTAATTAAGTTCTAGTTTTTTATTTTTGTTGTTGTTGCAATTGCCATGGAAGTCTTCTTCATAAATTCTTTCCCCAGGCTAATGTTGTCAAGTGTTTTCTCCATACTTTCTTCAAGGATTTTTATTGTTTTATGCCTCAGATTTAAAATCTTTTATCCATCTGGAATCAATTTTTGTAAGTAGTGAAGGGTGTGGGTCTAGTTTCAGTCCTTTACATGTGGTTATCCAGTTCTCCCAACCCCATTTATTGAATAGGGATTCTTTTCCCCATTGTATGTTCTTGTTTGGTTTATCAAATATCAGGTGACTGTAAGATGTTAGTTCCATTTCATGGTTTTTTATTTAGTTTCTAATGTCAATGTCTATTTTTGTGCCAATACCATGCTATTTTGGTTACTGTGACCTTATAGTATAGTCTAAAATCTGGTAGGGTGATGCCCACAGCTTTTTAAAAATTGTTATGAAGATTTGCCTTGGCTATACAGGGTTCTTTGTAGTTCCATGCAAAAAGAAGAATTATTTTTTCCAGATCTTGAAAGTATGATAATGGTATTCTGATGAGGATTGCATTGAATCTGTAGATTGCTTTGGGAAGTATAGACATTTTAACAATATTGATTCTTTCCCATCATGAGCATGGTATGTTCTTACATTTGTTAATATCTTCTGATATTTCTTTTCTTATGATTTCATAATTTTTTTGGTAGAGGTCCTTCACCTCTTTTGTTAGGTATGTTTTTAGGTATTTCATTTTTTTTTTTTTGAAGCTACTGTGAAGAGAATTGTGTCCTTGATTATTGGCTGCTATCGGCATATACAAAGGCTACTGATTTGTGGACATTGATTTTGTCTATCCTGAGACATTTACTGTATTTTTTGATGATTTCCAGGAGTCTTGTGGTTGAGTCTTTTGGGTTCTCTAAGTATAAGTTCATATCATCAGCAAAGAGGGAGAATTTGATCTCTTCTATTCCCATTTGGATACCCCTTATTTCCTTCTCTAGAACTTCCAGCACTATGTTGAATAGGACAACTTTGTCTAGTTCCAGTTCTAAGTGGAAAAGCTTGGAGTTTTACTCCATTTAGTATAGCATTAGCTAGGGGTTTGTCATAGGTGGCTTTGGTCATCTAAGAAATGTGCCACTTATGCCTTTATTCTTAAGTGTTCTAGTTAGAAAAGGATGGTGAATTTTATTGAATACTTTTTCAGCATCTATTGAGAAGATCATATGGTCTTTGTTTTTGCTTCTGTAGATATGGTGAGTTACGTTTGTGGACTTGTGTATGCTAAACCAGCCTTGCATCCCTGGGATGAAACCTACTTGATCCTGAGGAATGATTTTTTTTAATGTGTAGCTGTAATATTGGCTAGGATTTTATTGAGAATTTTTACATTTATATTCATTAGTGTTATTGGTCTGAAGTTTTCCTTTTTAGTTGGGTCTTTTCCTGGTTTTGGTATCACGGTGATATTTGCTTCATATACTGTGTTGGTGAAGTTTCCTTCCTCCTCAATTTTTGGGAATAATTTCTATAGTATGAGTATAAGTTCTTCTGTAAGTGGTTGATAGAATTTTTTGTCTGAAGCCATCTGGATCAGGACTTTCTTGTTGGGAGATTTTTTATTGTTTCTTCCATCTCAGTTCTGGAAATCAGTCTGTTCAAGATATCAGACTGGCCAGTCCTGATGGCTAGTAATTACTTGCATAATGAGTTAGATTTCTACTGCTTTGGATCACATGCTGTATGCAGCTCACCACCACCTTGCTGTGCTACCTGAGCTATGCCTCCAGGTAAAGTCTTTGTGCCAAGTATGTCTGGGTTCTTTCTTTTTCCCCACTCATACTAGGAGAGCTCACCTGAACAATCCTTCTGGTCTGCCATCTTGCTCCACCCCCCTGACATATATTATAGTTGATTGATATGTCTCTAGTCTCATTCAATTTATAATTTCCCTCTTCATCCTCATTTTCTTATGTTGTATTTGTTGAAAAGACTGTTAGTTCATCCCATAGGATTCTCCACAGTCTGGATTTTGTTGATTGTACTACTGATGAACTCTTTAAGATGTTCCTTTATTCTTGTGTTTCAGATAAATTCAGTTATATATTGAGGCTTAATTATATCCAGATTTAATTCCTTTCTTCATCTTTCCCTACCTCCCTCCTTTTTTCCTTTCCTCCCTTCTCTCTATCACTATCTATATCTCTCCTTTTTTCCTTCCTTCCTTCCACTTTCCTTCTTTCCTTTCTTTTCTCTTTCTCTCTTTCCTTCCTTCCTTCCTTCCTTTCTTCTCTCTTTCTCTCCTTCCTTCCTTCCTTCCTTCACAGAACACAGTGTAGGTGGTGTTGTGTACTTCTACCAGAAGATAAACAATGCCAAATTGTTTTCTTTTATTAGTATTAATGATACTAGTTATCATTGCCAAGATCTATTAATTTGTTAAGGAGTGTAAAATGATGACATTTAAATTCTATCATTCCATATTTATATATTAGCCACATCAACTCTTTAGTTATCTTGGTATAATTTGGACAGACAAGGCTTGATAAAGGCTTAATTCTTCTCTTTTTTTAATTTATTATTTATTTATTTATTTATTTTTTAATTCTTTTATGAATCATTCTTCAAAAACATTAGTTGGTTGCTTAACCAACTAACATGAATAGTTTTATTCACTTCCTTCAAAGTTGACTCCTTGGCATTTTAATTTTTTTTTTTTTAACTTCTTCCTCCTCTAGTGTTCTCTTGACCCCCACATAGCTGGGATCACAAGGTCCAGCTGGTTTGTTTGTTGTTCTTGTTGTAGAGACGGGGTCTCACTCTGGCTAACTCTGCCTCAGGTTGGTCTTCCGCTGGTTTCAAACTTGGCTGAGCTCAGGCGATCCACCCGCCTCAGCCTTCCACAGAGCTGGGACAATAGGCATGAGCCACCACTCCTGGCCGACTCCTCAGCATTTTAAATTATTAATTTGAAATAAATACATTTGATGTATTTTAATTCATTATAGTTATTATCATTTTCAGTGGTCAGATTTGTCAACCTTTGGATAGTGGAAACCTATGCAAGTTGCTGTCCAAGTCTTTTGAGCAGTCTCTCTTTTCAAGAGCTTCCTTATGAGTATGGCAAATACTTCAGGCTCATTCTTAACATTTTCTTTCCCAGACTTGGAATCAGACATTTTTCAAAGGGGCCAATCAGAAATCTTTCAAAGATTTTATATTTCTATCTTCTTTCATGTCAAAAGTCTTAGTTGGTGGCACCAACAAAATTACTTATTGTTTAAATCTCACAGTACACAGATGTTAGTATCACTATAACAATACCTAGCACCAATAATTTCATAATTGTAAAATTTATTTGAAGCTTTTATTTGTCCTCAGACAGTAGGAAGCTTCAAAGTCATTTGGAATAGTTCCTGTGTGTGGTTTTGCTGACTACCTGATACATAGTTTTATTCACTTGATTAATTTTGCTCTCAATTGTTAAAAATTTCATTTCATTATGTTGAAATTTATTTTATAATTATGTAAAATGTTTATACTGTACCAAACTCAAATGTACAAAACTAGTTATATTCACAAAAGTATTGCTTTAACCCCATCACTTCTATATAGTTCCTTCTTTCCTCATAGGTGACTAACAAAAAAAATTTATTTATATTAAGCCTTTCTTATTTTTAAAAATTTAATAATTTATGTGAAGATCACTCTGTGGTAGTATAGAGATAGTTCTCATTTGTTTTTATAGCTGCCTTGTTCTACATTGTGTGGATGTATCTTGATTCATTCAGTCCATCCCCTATTAAGGACATTAGATTGCTTCTAAGTATTTTATTATTAATATTATTATTGGTGTTATAACATATGGCCCTATGCTTGTATCTTCTTATATTTTTACCAGTGTATATTTGAAATAGATTACTAGAAATGGAGTTTCCAAATAAATATCTAACAAGGTATCAGCACATTTTCCTCTAGAAAAGAGGTACAATTTTGCGTCCCCCCATGCCCCAGCAGAGCAAAAGAGCTTCTTCCCCCCATCCTGTCAACTGTCGATATGGTTAAACTTTTGGATTTTTTCAATTTGTAAATGAGAACTGGTATCTCAGTGAGGTTTAAAATTATACTTCTGTTATTATTAGCAATTTGACAATAGAGTGCCATTAGTCTTTTCTTCTCAAATTTTAAAAACTCATTTTATATTAAGAATGTTTGCCCTTTGTGATACAAGTATTACATGCATTTTCCCCGCTTTGTTACTTGTCCCTTTTTACTTGTGATGCTTTTCACAGGCAAAAGTTTTAAATTTAATTTAATTTTTTTCACATCATCACTTTTATTAGTCCTTTCTCTTTTTGCTTCTGAATTTTAGGACAATTTTTCTCAATATTACATAATACAACCATTCACATGTTTCATCTAGTATTTGTATGGTTTCATTTAATCAAATTTCTGATGCATTTGGAATTTATCCTATTTTATGCTGTGAGAAATAAATCTATTACGTCCATTTGCAAATATAGCTATCTACTTAGTTAGCACAATACCATTTACGTAAAAGTCCACATTTTCCCTATGAATTTGAGATGCTGACTTTATTATATATTAAACTTTCATGTGCAATTATATTCATGGCAGGACTTTCTACCATGCCATGAAGATACTATCTTTCTAGCAAGTACTGAAGATACTATCAAGGGTAATGATTAAAGTTTGAGTTCGAATTAAATGAATAACCAGATCCTATGTTGCCTGGAGAATAGGAGGACGAGTATAAAGTTGTATTATTCATTGACTTAGCAGGAGAAAATTTTGTAACATTATGGATGTTTAATATTTAGTTACATGTATAGCTCAATAAAAATTAGCCAATGACTAAAGAAATGTATTTGAAATATGTATTTTAAACAGGACAAGGTGTCTGAAATATCAATTAGTAACAATGCAGGGATAGAGACTGTCATGAGGAGCAGACTAATAGTGCTCTTCATAATCTATCTACTTAGAGAAAGAATGCACTTGTTTCATATTTTAAAATGTTTAAAATGTGATGCTCTGAGTACTTATGCATAAATCTTAGAATACAGTTAGATAATTTTAATCATACTGAAAAATCTTACGTCTGTGCTTAAACCAATAATGAATCCTTCTTGATGAAGAGAATAATCCTTTTGGATTGTGAATAATTGTGCTTTAAGATGTTTTCTTGGTTCAGATTTTGTGTGAAAAATTTTTCATAGTGAGACACATTGAGATATTTTGAAAATAGAGTAACAAAACAGTGATCATCTCTCCCTTTGAGAATGAAAGTAATAACATGAAAAAGAACTAATTTAGGTTTTCCTTACACTGGAAAGACAATTCTTAGACAATATTGTTTAGAAGTCTGACCAAAAAAATACCCCCCCAAAACAAAAAACAAAAATCTAATTAGTGTTTCCAATCTAGATAAGAAGAGTCAGAACTCTGCAGGTGCCATCCTAACTTTTGAAAGATTTTCACACATAATTCACCAGCAACTCCCTCCCACAACCCCTGTCTTTCTCTGGTAGTTCAACATATAGCATTGCAGAGGAGATTAATTAATAGTTTTATAAATAAAGTACTTTTGAAGGTGCACAGGGAAATTGAAAAAGGAAAGGAAGGAAAAGCATTAAGTGAGAAGCAAAACGGACAAGATTGAGAAAAGACTTCTCTATCTTGGCTAAAGATTCAGGGCTCAAAATTCCCTTTCCAGGCCTGGTTGGAGTGTGTGGAAGGACATGATGACACCTGCCCCACAAAGCCCTTGAGGAGGACAGCTCTTCCTACTGGGTATCTTGGTTGTAGGTCTCTGATTTTTCTTGCTGTGGAAGTCTTAAAAATGTAGTTTCTCTTTTTATAATCTTGCAAAACTAAGAGCCAACAGTAAGAAATGTGGAGAGCAGTGAGATGAAAAATAGCTCAGGAAGAGCAGCCTACTTTATTTTCTCCTAAAGCTTGAAAATATTTTTGTTTTATTGACAGGCCAAGGTTTGAATTGGCACAATTAATATTCATGTGGTTTTTACCACCCTTACTAAGTATATTCAACTTCTTCATTGGACATTTTCCATCTCTTTTCCCTTGAACCAGAACTTGGATTCAGAATATTGGCTTCCCACCCTAAGGGCATGAAAGTACTTGAATTAAGTTTAACTTTAAAATATACAACAAACCTTTTAGATTTGGCCACATTTGCCTGTGGGACACTGTTAATATGTAGAAATGTATGCCAAAAATATTCTGAAAAGCATATTTCTCCTACACTTTCAATCCTCTTATAGGGAATGGATAAGTGAATTTGTAGAGTGGTATCATCCAGATTCACGCTTATTCTTCCTACAGTTGGAACTGTAATCCCAGCACTTGAAAATGGAAAACTTCTTCTAACTTCTTTGCAAATTATTTCTCACATCTATGAAAAAAATATTGTAGTAAAATATAGGTGAATTAGATGGCTTATGGATCTGATAAAGCTTTTTGTGCTGCCAAGCAGAGGTGCACGGCAGAGGGGTCAAATGAAGCCACCAAAGCAGGTAAGGGAAACAAACTAACTAAAAAATTAGTACTCTTTTGCACATCTTACAACAGTTTTGTCAGACTACACCATAGGAGGGTGTTCTGATAGAGGTCTTTCTGTATCTGGAGATTTTGCCTTGAGTTTCAGGTCTCAAGTAGATAAAAGTCTACTTGGTGCTCTGCATTTGTCAGGTCTTTTTGAGGGTAAAAGAATCATAGGGTGTTTTCATTCACTGGCTCCCAGAGGAGCAAACATTGACATTTTGAAGAGGTGTATGTTACAGGACAATCACACCATGTACTACTCCTTCCAAAATATTTTAATTTATTCTAAAATAAACTTAAAAACCAAATGATAGGGTTATTTTAAGGAGTGATGAGTTTGAAAGTGGAAAACTGTGGGACTGGGACTTGGTGTGGGGTGAATTAAAAAATTATGTATTTATTTATTATGTAGACATACTAGATATCTAGTTTATGCTAAGCACTGTGTTAGGTGCTGGGAATAAAATAGTGGCCAATATGTGTATAGCCCCTGCTTTTTATAAGACACAGTATCTAGGGCAGTGCCTGTGGCTCAAAGGGGTGGGCGCTGGCCCCATATGCTGGAGGCGGTGGGTTCAAACCCAGACCCAGCCAGAAACTGCAAAAAAAAAAAAAAAAAAGACATAGTGTCTAACCAGGAAGTCAGATAATTAAATAGAAATAATATACATTACATAAATTTTGTAATATATAAGGTGAATTTTTAAGTAATATCCTGGGCCAATAGATTGAAACTGAAATCGCCTGGACACACTGGAAAGTGTCCAGGGAAGTGTAGAGGGTGTTATAGACTGTGTGTCAGGAGGCCTTGATCCAGGCCTGTGTGTGTTGATGGTAAGAAAGAG
Organism: Galagoides demidoff; assembly: GCA_963574575.1. Lineage (NCBI taxonomy): Eukaryota > Metazoa > Chordata > Mammalia > Primates > Galagidae > Galagoides > Galagoides demidoff. Next base: position 40,589 of record CAUYQV010166687.1, read on the forward strand.
GTTCCTAGGAGGAGATTATGTTGAGAATATTACCTCTATGATTACCACTCAAGCGGGTTCTCCCCTGTGGCTACCCTAGTGGCTGCCAGAACCTCTGGAAGGTAAATGCATCCTTGCTTTCTCACCAGAGGAAAGGAAGGAGTCTGCTATTTTAGGAATTAAATGATGGGAATTGTGGATCAGTTTGAGGAGTATTGGCTTCTTGATGATATTAAATATTTCCATCAGTGAACATGGAACATAGTTTCATTTACGTAGGCACTCTTTGCTTTTTTTCAATAACTTTTTATCGTTTTTAGAGCATAAGGCTTACATTTCTTTTGTTAAATATACTTCTAAATGTTTTATTCTTTTTAATACTACTGAAAATGAATTTTTAAAAATTGTATTTTGCATCGTTTATTGTAAGTGTATAGAAATGGAATTGACTTTTGCGTAATCATCTTGTATTCTGAAATTTCTTGAACTCGAGATATCATGGTCTAGAGTTTTCTTTCCAGTGATGTCTTCATTTGGTTTTCGTAACAGGATAACACTGGCCCCATAGATTGAGCTGGGAAGTGTTTTCCTTTCTTCTACTTTTTGAAAGAGTTTGTACAGAATAGTATTAATTCTACTTAAATGTTTGGTGGAGTTTACCAGTGAAGACATCTGGGCCTAATAATTCAATTTCTTTGGCTTGTTTTATGTCTATTCATTTCTTATGTTGATTTATATTTCTTCTTGGGTCACTTTTGGTAGTTCGTGTCTTTGTGAAAGACAAATAATCTTATAATCTTACTTATTTTTGTAAGGTCAATGTAAACATGTCCTATTTCATTCTTAGTTTTAGTAATTTGAGTTTTATCTTTTTTGTTTGTTCAGTTTAAAGGTCTGTCAACTTTATCAATCTTTTCAAAGAATCAACTGATTTTCTTGATGTTTTTAATTATTTTCTTATTCTTCATTCCATCAGTTTCTACTCTAATTCTTTTTTTTTTTTTTTTTTTTGAGACGGAGCCTCAAGCTATCCCCCTGGGTAGAGTGCCATGGCATCACAGCTCATAGCAACCTCCAACTCCTGGGCTCAAGCGAGTCTCCTGCCTCCGCCTCCCAAGTAGCTGGAACTACAGGTGCTCGCCCCAATGCCCGGCCATTTTTTGGTTGCAG
>CAUYQV010166688.1:0-10067 GCA_963574575.1 Galagoides demidoff
CTGCAAAATCTGTCTTTAATAAAGTTGAAGGCTTGGCGCCTGTGGCTCAATCGGCTAAGGCACCAGCCACCTACACCTAAGGTGGCAGGTTCAAATCCCCAGCCCGGGCCCGCCAAACAACAATGATGGCTGCAACCAAAAAATGGCCGGGCGTTGTGGCGGGCGCCTGTGGTCCCAACTACTTGGGAGGCTGAGGCAGGAGACTCACTTGAGCCCAGGAGTTGGAGGTTGCTATGAGCTCTGATGCCATGGCACTCTACCCAGGGGGATAGCTTGAGGCTCTGTCTCAAAATAAAATAAAATAAAATAAAATAAAGTTGAAAAACAAAAGACAAGGGGAGTAAGAGGGGAGTATAGGGCAGGGCCTTGGCAAAATTCCTTCTAGAGTTTTCTAGAATTGGGTCTGGGATAGCTAGGAGATAACTGCAGAGCAATACAAGGACTCCACCCCCTGCCCCTCATCCCCTGTCCCAGCAACCTTGAATCTTTTTATGGTGTCCATCAGAGATGACTGAGAGCTGCTGGAAAAAGCCTCACCACAAACAGGGTTGGTTGACTCACGGGCGCTCAGCCACCAACTCTGTTCTTTGGCATCCAAAAGAATAGAGTGTTCAGTTATCCACAAGGGCATCCAAAGTATTTAGTAGTTTCCAGTGTGAAGCAACAGCTGGCCTCCCATTCTCACCCTCAGACAAGAACATTTCTCCTACTAGTAATGGTAGTTAGGGATAACATTCTGAAATCTATGAGCTGGCCATATTTCTTCATAATATAAATGGTATAAAATACGGGCGTAAAGTATCCTAGAGGCTGAAACACTTAACTAATATTGAAATAAAAGAATGATGCCACAAAGCAAGATATTTGTGGTATACTGAAAGTGACAATTGGGTGGCACCTCTAGCTCAAGGAGTAGGGTGCTGGCCCCATATGCCAGAGGTGGTGGGTTCAAACCCAGCCCTGGCCAAAAAAAATAAAAGAAAGTGACAATTCTTCAAAGATGAGAACATAACTTAGGAGAAGGTGCTTCAGGGTTCCTCATAATTATATGCATACATAATTTATATATATTTCCTGTATAAGTATATATATGCAACACAGAAATATAGACGTAATATATATAAATAAACTTTATATATGCAAATATATAGATACACACACAACTCACAAAAAGATAACAAGTGCCCCCTCTGGAGATCGGCTTACTTACAAGAAAGGTACATGATCAGATATCAAACCAATAACAGGAAGTCAATCAAGGAAGAAACTTCTAGAGAATATTTTCAGTCTACATATATTTGCATGAACACTCGACTAAGAATGCTTTTGGCAGAAACCCTGCTGTGAGAACAGTGACCATCAAATCTGAGCATGTATCAGAATTACTGGACTCTGAAATGTGGATTCAGGAAGTTGGAGTGAGGGGAGAGAATGTTCATTTCCAACAAGTTATTGAGGTGATTTTGATGCTATTTATCCAAGGACCACACTTTGAGAATGACTGGCTTACTTTGAAGCCATGCTAACCTCAATATAAAACAAGAAGACTGTTTTAGGTAGTTGGCTTTGGATTGGCTGTGGCTCCATAAGGCCTTTAAGGATAAAAATCTCTTTCTAACTTACTGTTCCCACATCTTTGAGGGTTAGCTCCTTATGTGTGGGCCTGTTCCCACCACCACCACTCCACTGTGTCACAGCATGCCTAACACAGCTCAAAAAATTATGTCTTTACATGATCCCATTCAAGACAGGAAGAAAAAGCAAAGAAATAACACAGGGCTTTTACTTTCCAAGGCTTTATTTTTCAATCTAGAAAGAAAATCTTTCCCAGTACCCCAAGCCAAGTTTCTCTTCTCCCTCATTGGCCAGAACTGGATCACATGCACTCTGTCACCCCACCAATTACTACATTGACAAGAGGGATGGAATGAAGATACTGGTTTAGACCAATAATGATTCATTCCTTGGGGCTGGGAAAGGGATCTATCTCCTCTGAAATCAGGGGTCTCTCCCCACTGCCTGACTAAATAAGAATTCCTTCAGCAGGGACAAAGGTGGGAGTGGCTGCTGGGTAAGTGACAAACACTGGCTTTTGCAAACAATATTTTGTGTACGTTATTTCACTTAATTTTCACAACATTTTTCTTAAATAGGTGTTCTTATTTCCACTTTGTAGATGAGGAAACTGAGACTTGAAGAAGTTCAGTAAATTAGCTACACATCTAGAAAAAAATTAGAATTTGAACTAGGTCTATTGACTACACAGTTTACATGATATCTTTACACTACTATACACTGCTGCCTCTTAGCTCAGAAAAATCAGTGCTATCAGACCCTCAATTATGGACAAAAAGGTTAATTTACACATATACTAATCTCATAAAAATTTGAGACAAAAAATTCAAATTCTGTAAGTACTTAAATAGAAAAAATTGTCACCTAAATTAATATATTTCTTCTTTTTCTTTCTCTCTCTATCTCTCTCTTTTTTTTTTTTTTTTTTTGAGACAGAATCTTACTTTGTTGCCCTGGAAAGAGTGCTGTGGTGTCATAGCTCATAGCAATCTCAAACTCTCAGGCTCAGTGATCCTCTTGCCTTAGTCTCCAAAATAGCTGGGACTACAGGTGTCTACCACCACACCTGGCTGTTTTTAGTATAGACAGGGTCTCATACTTGTTCAGGTTGGTCTTGAACTCCTGAGCTCAAGCAGGCCCCCCAGAGTGCTAAGATTACAGGGGCGAGCCACTGTGCCTGGTCCTAAATTAATATATTTCTAATGAAATCACATATCTTAATTTTTATTACAATAGTGCCCCATCATTCAAAGAGAAATGTTTCAAGTGGATATCTGTTATGTCTTGTGATTGTCAGCAAGTTTGGCAACTTTTTCCACATTTGGGGAATTTCTTCCATTTCGAGGGCTGCTTCCTGAGGCAAAAAGCCAGAACCCAGGGCAGCTAGGATTCAGGGATGGAACTTTGGTTCTCATACCCAGACACTTTTATGTAAAAGGTAGATTTGGAAGACAGCAGCATGGCTCAGAATCAGTTTCCAGTAAGGATGGAGGAAATGACCCCAATGATAGGATCAGTCTTTGGATTCTCTCCACCTCAGGCTCTGCTTTACCCTATGTTGAATTTATTCTCAGATAGTCTGTCTTTAGGGCACCTAGTGCTTTATTACCATTTATCATTCTCAGAAATTTCATTACTGCTTCATTTAAGCAAAGTAACTTAGCAGTCAAAACAGTAACAGTTTTGTTATGCCCCTATATTCCATTACTCAGGTAGAATAGGATACCATGCAGACATCTTGTCTCTGCTCTGTGATATGGGATACTTAGCTGGAAGGACTCAATGGCTGGGGAGACAGGGGTCACTTGAAGGCTCATTCATTCACATTCATAGTAAGCAATATTAGCTGCTGATTGGGAGCTGTCAGCTGGAGCAACTACATGTGGCTACTTGGGCTTCCTCACAGAATGGTGGCTAGGTTCCAAGCTCAAGCAAACAAGATCAAGACAACAAGTGATATAGTACCTTTTATGACCAAGCCTCGGAAGTCACATAGCCTCACTCTTCTATAGATACAGCTTTTCCAGGTTCAGTGAACAGAGAACAAAGACCCACACACACCTATTAATGAGAGGGTATCAAAGTCACATCAGAGAATATTTGGAATGGGAGATACTGTGGTAGCTCTGAGGTATGGCAGATTTTATCCATACAAAGAGAACCACAGATAGACACACTTGTGCCAGGTCTTAAAGGATGCCTTAAGGAGCAGCCAGAGAAATTTAATATAATCTCGAGGGTTCAGAAGACACAACTATTAAGAGATGTGACACAATCACACTGTCAAGTGACTGTGTTATTCAGAACTGTCTTCTAGGATTGTTGAAAGCCGAGTCTTTCTATTAAACAAAAATATCACTCAAATAGTTCTATGGTTTGAATGTGTCCCCCTCACACCTACTTTACAAGGTTAAGATTTTTTTCTTTTAATTTTTGGAGAGGGTGTCTCCCTATGCTGCCCAGTATAGGGAGTGCAGTGGTTATTCATAGTAATGATCATAGCACACTACAGCCTTGAACTCCTAGGTTCAAGAGATCCCTCAAATAGCTGGGACTATGGGCACTTGACATCCTGCCCAGCTGAAAATTAAATTAGATACTATATGTAGGGGCAACCCTACCAGTTCCTATCCTGAGGTGCTCTGACGGCCTTGTCACTCTGTAATGTGCCCCCTACCGCTCCAGGGCACAGGGCCTGGGCTCTGCGGTAGACTCGAGGTCCTGAGTGGTGGGGAAGGGAGTGGAAGTCCAGAGAAAAGGGACGAAAGGACGAACTGAACATCACGTGGGAAGGGGGGTGCTGCAGGACAGGGACATAAACGCCTATTAACAATTGCCCCGTAGCGCCGCCGTGGGAACAAAGATGAATCGCCGCACTGCCAGCTGAGGCGGCGCAGGGGGTATGGTGGCTGCAGCCGCCGGGGAGGGCGAGGTGCCACGCTGCCCTGCACTTGGGGTGGCGCAGTGCACACACATATAGCCACACCTTCCCATGACTCGGGGCACATGCTAGGAAGAAAAGCAGCTCACAGGTGCAGGGATTTAAGAACTCTGCTGCCGCCGGGGCGACCCCTTCCTTGAAGTTTATTCTGTTTAGATTAACACAAACTAAAGCCGCCCTCTGGGCTGGATCCGCGCACAGCCGGCCAGGCGCCTCCAAATCGTGCTCGCAGAAACCCGTAAGTGGACTGGCAGGTTTGTTTCCGGTGCCCGCGCACCTCGAAATTGAAAGTAGGACTGGCTGGGAGCGGCACCCCCAGGAGCAAACCGCCCGCCGAGCGCCGCCGCCGCCGCCCCAACCGAGAGCGCGCCCGCTCGGCTGCAGTTGTCCTCGCCGCCGCGGCGGCCCGGGGGCAACAGTGAGCGGCGGCGGCTGGAAGCCCAGACGACAGCGAGGAGGCCGCCACCTCCCGCGGAAGGAGCTGAGCGAGCGGCGACGAAGTTTCCTTGGAATTCCTGCGGGAGGGTGTGCAGAGGTTGGTGGAAGTGAGCTTGTAGGAAGAGCGAAGGAGAGCTTGCTAACCTGCACCAGGATGGCCGAGTGGTTAAGGCGTTGGACTTAAGATCCAATGGACATATGTCCGCGTGGGTTCGAACCCCACTCCTGGTACATCTAGTTTTCTCTCCTTACTTTTTAAAACAATTAAAATAGGGATCTCACCGAACACGCCAGGCCTTGAATATGAGAATTCTGTCCGCCCGGGACAGGCGTAACCCCCACAAGGCGAGCCTGCGGGGCGCGGGGCGGCAGAGCTCCGCAGCTGCAGGGCTGGAGGCGGCCTGGAGGGGGAGGCCTTGAGACCTCTGCAGAGCAGTCTAAAATGCACTTCTGATTTTTCTCCTTCATTTCACCAAAGTTAATTGTGTGCACGCAACTCTTCATTAGCTCCTCGGAGAGGGAGACTGTTTGCATCACAGCTGACTTGGATTCGACTTAAAAGTTTTAAATGCGAACAGCCTGGTCTAGTTTTTTCCTGCCTCCCTCCCTCCCTTTCTTCCTCCCTTCCCTTTCTTTCCTTCTCTTCCTTTCTTTCCCTTTCCTTCTGTCGCTTTTCTTCCGTCCTTTCCTTCTTTCTTTACCTTTTAAAAGTGAAAGTCATCTAAGACTTTTAAAAAGTTGCGAGGGCAAAGATCATTTTTCCTCGCTGGAATCAGTTGACGGTAAGATACTGACTCGATGCCCCATAGCCACCGTTAGAATCAGGAAATTAGCATCGTTCATTTTCTACCTTCTAGTTCCCAGACCTCATTCAGTCACCACTTGTCACAAGAATGTTCTTTCTAGCCAGAGCCTCCTGTTCGGAGTTTGTCACGGCTCCTTAGGCTCCTTCAAACTGGATCGGTTCCTCAGCCCCTCCTGACTTTTAGGCTCTTGACACTTCTGAAGATGACAGGCCCGTTTGTAGAATATGCCTTTGTCAGTCCGGAGTTTTCTGATGTTTCCCCCTGATGAGACTGAGACCTGCCTCTTTAGCAGGACTGTCCCAGGCTGTGCGGCGTTCTCACTGCATCCTCGCAGGTGCCCTGATTTTGATGTTACTGACATTAACTTAGTTCGTGTGATTTCAATTTGTCTGCCGGGCTTCTTCATTATAAAGTTACTTTTTTCCCTTTGTGACTAATGCTTATTTTGCGTGAAGTGCTTTGAAGTTGTGTAATAGCTCATGCCTCGTCAAACTTTTATATTATTTGACTCTTTATGGAATTGAAAGTTATGTCCATATGTACTCATGTGGTCCTAATCGATGGTTACAATCCATTCTAGCATAACTCGTTTTAATGCTCAAAGTGTCCCAGATTTGGCCAGTAACAGTTTGTTCAAGCTGACTTTTGGCATATCTTCATCATTTTTTAGCTCTCCCTTACTTTTTAGTGCAAGATATTCCAGGTTCCTCTTGAACTTTTTTTTTAGTAGGGAACAGTATTTAGAAAGCAAGATCTCAATGCTAGGTGTGGTCATTAATTTTGAGGTGTTGCTGGTCCCAGCCCCTCTGGGTAGACAGAATGTGTGTGCACACACATGCACATACATCTGTATTTATCTGTCTACATTATCTGTTTATATACAGGAGTTCATATCTCCACTTCAGACTCAACACTATAGACTTTGTTCCAGTTTTTCTCACCGTCCACATTTGTAACTACCTGAACTCTTCACTCCCAGCTGTAGATTTCTACCTTGCTTGGGCCACCTAACGTCTTTAGAATTAACTTGTTCAGGAAGGAATGAGGAAAAGAAAGAGTGTCTAAGTTGTTCGGAAATAAACACCTTGTCAGCACCTGAGAGTTGGCTCTGACCTGGTAGATACTTAAGATTCATAGATAAATAATAACCCAGCCTCTGTCTCAACAAGCCCAGATAAGGAGGGACAGAGATTTTAATAAGCCACATTTATAATGGAAAGTTATGAATTCTGCCAAAAGGTCTCAAGGAGCAGCTCGGAAGTTGAGAAGCGAAGGAAGAGGAGAGAAAATTCTTAAAATATAGCAAATATTCTGAAGTTAGATTTGAATCATTTGTATGCATGTCACCACTTAGCTTATAATGATTTTCTAAATAATTGTTTTAACAATAAGAACGCAAGTCATGACTTTGATTTATAAATTAAGAATGTGGATTTATATAAATTCTTTTTGTGAATTTGAACTAGTTTTAATTTTTTTCAGAATTGTTTGATTATGATGATCTATTGGGATTTTTTTGAACTCTGTGCTCTGTGGGAAAAGCCCTTAACAATACATTTAAACAGTGACACCTACTGGTTAATTTGAGACAAATTTATTTGTTAAATTCTGTCTGTCTTATCCTGACTATAAAATCCAGGTAAATTGTTCCACAGTTACTGCATTTAGAAGCAGATTCAGGCTATGTCTACCCTAGGTGATAAATTGACTTTCTTTTTTCTCTCTTAATCATTAATGATGAATCTGCTGTTGAAAAGAATCATGAATCACTGACACAGCTTGCATGATTTATTTTAATCGGGTTCGGTAAAGTAAGACACACAGACACAAGTTGGCTGTGGTGAAGGAAGAAGTTCTTATACGGCAGACCCCCTAGAAACAGGACATTCACCAAGCCATGCAGAGAAGCAGCAGGGTTGGTCAGAAGCAAAAATAGGGAGAGAAAGCGAAGGCGGGCAACAGCCTTTATTGTGGTTTTTGCAGGAAGGAATGGATGAACCAGGGTAAGCATACTTTGTATTGGCTAGTTTGAGTAATTTCATTGGCCCTGGGGTGCTGTTTGTCTGATATAGCTAGAGATTAGCTAACCCTGGTAGGGACAGTCTCTGCCCACTGAGTGAGGCCCCAGATGCTAGAGACTCAAGATTACAAAAAATAAGAAAATATAGTTAGTTCAGCATGGGTTTAGACATTCTTCTACTTCTTTAACTTCTTTCTTGTCTTCTTCAGGGTGGGCCTTATCAGATTCACAAAATTAAGATTCAGAAACCCAAAGAGGCAAACACTTAAGTAATTTTTGAGCCATTTCTATCCGCCTAGGCTATACAATATACTTGTGGAATTCAAGTCTCAAAGTTTATCTTTGTGTTGGGGTTGTATTTCCATTATTCATTGCTGTAGTGTACTAAAGCTAGCAGTTCCTGAATAAGATAACTCTCTTTTTTGTACATTTTAGAGACAGGGTCTTCCTCTATTGCCTGGGCTTAGAGTCCAGTGGTGTCATCATAGCTCACTGCAAACCTCAAACTCCTGGGCTCCAATAATCCTCCTATCTCGGCCTCCTAAATACCTAGAACTACAAGTTTGTGCTAATTTTTCTTTTCTTTCTTTCCTTTTTTTTTTTTTTTTTGGTAGAGACAGAGTCTCATTATGTTGCTTAGGCTGGTTTCAAACTCCTGACCTCAAGTGATCCTTCCATATCAGCCTCCAAAAGTGCTAGGATTGGCTCAGTGCCTATAGCTCGGAGAGTAGGGTGCCAGCCACATACACCGAGGTTTGTGGGTCTGAGCCAGGTCTGGGCCTACTAAACAATAATGACAACTGCAACAAAAAAAAAAAGATGGGCGTTGTGGCAGGTATTTGTAGTCCCAGCTACTTGGGAGACTGAGGCAAGAGAATCACTTAAGCCTAAGAGTGTGAGGTTGCTGTGAGCTGTGATGTCACAGCACTCTATGGAGGGTGACATAGTGAGACTCTGTCTGGAAGAAAAAAAAAAGTGCTAGGATTATAGACATGAGCCACCTCACCTGGCCATGAATGAGGTAGTTTTAAAATTGCATTAAAAAAATAGATTATTAAGAAGAGTGTTGAATCTTTGTCTCAATCCCACAATCTCACTTATATATAAACAGAGCAGTGTGTGTTTGTGAAATACAAATGCAACTCCTATGAGGCAACACATTGCTGTCCAACTTTTTAAGAGTCCGCTGATTCGTCATTTAACCCGAGCTCCAATTTTTGTTAGCTGTGTGATTTTGGACTGGCTGTTTAGCTTCTCCAGGCCTTTGTTTTCTGACCTGTAGAATGGGGTTCACAATGATAGTGCCTGTTAAATTGCTGTGAGAGATAAATGTGATGTTGACAAAATGCTTAGAAACTACCTGGCAGGTAGAATGATCAATAGATTAAGCTATTGTCGTACTTTAGTGATTCTTATAAAGTACACATACGGATTGACTGGGAGACCAGTTTTGCTACACATTCGACATTGCTCAGGGCATGGATTCTGTTGGATGTATGCTGCATCTCCCATGGCAACTGCAGTGCAGTAGAATGAGATCATTAGCAGAAGATATAATTTTTACGGAGAGAAATTGGGGAGAGGGGCATAGATTGCATTTTTCTGATTTGTGTTATTAAACTCTTTTTTCATTTAAAAGTTTCTCAATGTCTGATTTTCCATGATCAACAACCTCTTTTGAAGCAAAACTCTGAGTAATTCCCTGAATAATTTTTAAGTTAAAAAAATAGCAGCATTCTAAACTCTAACTTTTCAAATGCACAATGAGAGAACTTATTGTTTCCCCCTGGGTATCACACCCACTGGGTTAGTCACAAATAGCTATATTAAGGATGTTGTTCACATTTTTTAAACACTAGCAATTCTGACCCACCCAGTTCAGCTTTTTAAATACAAACTAACTTGAAACTTTTAAAAAAATTCCACAGAAGAAAAATAAGACACCCGTATCACTTGGAAGATAGGCAAAATGATACATAATATTCTGCTTTTAATTGCAGCAAAGTACATCCCAGAGTGTAAAGTGGTGTTGAAGTCTGTTACTTTGCAGGCCAGCTCTTTTGCTGTGATTCGGTTGTAATGCCCAATCCTATTAGCACACTACAAAGAACAACATGGAAAAGTACAGTCTTTTTTTTTTTTTTTCTTTGAGACGGAGCCTCAAGCTATCCCCCTGGGTAGAGTGCCATGGCATCACAGCTCATAGCAACCTCCACTCCTGGGCTCAAGCGAGTCTCCTGCCTCCGCCTCCCAAGTAGCTGGGACCACAGGTGCCCGCCACAACACC
>CAUYQV010166694.1:0-20684 GCA_963574575.1 Galagoides demidoff
TTATTTTTTTTTTTTGAGACAAAGCCTCAAGCTGTCCCCCTGGGTAGAGTGCTGTGGCATCACAGCTCACAGCAACCTCCAACTCCTGGGCTCAAGCAAGTCTCCTGCCTCAGCCTCCCAAGTAGCTGGGACCACAGGCGCTCGTCACAATGCCGGGTTATTTTTTGGTTGCAGCCGTCATTGTTGTTTGGCGGGCCCAGGTTGGATTTGAACCCGCCACCTTAGGTGTATGTGACTGGTGCCTTAACCACTTGAGCCACAGGTGCCGAGCAGTCTTTTCTAAAAAAGAAAAAAAGAATTTAAAAAAAGGAAAAAGAAAAAAAAAAGAAAAATTAATTAGGTGTTTAGCTTATGCCTGTAGCCCCAGCTACTCAGGAGGCTGAGGCAGGAGATGACTTGAGCCCAGGAGTTTGAGGTTACAGTGAATTATGATGATATCACTGTACTCTAGTTGGGGCAAACAGAGAGAGATGCTATCTCTGCCTCCCTCCAAAAGTTGTGAAGTGTTTGAAATTTTACCTTACTTACATGCCAAGTTAAGCTGCCACATAGATGCTGGCAGGAGACAGGAGACTCCAGGCTCAGAAACAAATAACTTTTTGTTTACTCATAGTATAGCAGGCAGCATGAGGTTATATTTTTGTTGGCTCCCTTCCTCTTCAAGTCCTGTAGGCCATGCGGAGGTAGGCCCAGGTAGATATGGCACATGCAATGAGTTTATATCACAGCTGGGTGACCCCAAGCTCAGTAAACCCTCATCTTTTAAAGCGTGTTTCTAGCAAACTTGCTTAACACTTGCCCCAGAGGGAGACATATTTATTATCATGGACAACAAGTAAATCTTTCCTTTGCTTTGGAGCGAGACACTATCTCTATCATCCAAGGATATTTGCTATACAAACACCCTTGAGAAATATCCAGAATAAGAGCCAGAAACCCATAAAGAATTGCTCTTCATAGAGAAAAGGAGCAATGAGTCACATGGCTAGTAAGAGATAAGGCTGAGATTTGGACCTGGCTCCATCTGATCCTAAAATGAATCTAATGCATTGTATTCCCACACTAACCTGAGCATCTGGGGAGATGGGCAACTCATTCTCTCCAAACCTCATTTTTCCCTTCCTCACATAGAAATACCATTAAATAGCCTCTCTTAAAGATTGATTGTGTCTCTGAAAGAACTTTTCATACTTGTCAAACAGGGACAATAATACCTACCTTCCAGGGTTGTTATCAGAATTGGAAAGACTATTTGCAAATTACTTAGACCAACACATTTTAATAAACCTTATTGTATAGATTTTTTTTTTGAGACAAAGTCTCACTTTGTTGCCCAGGCTAGGGTGCCATGGCATCAGCTTAGCTCACAAGTAGCTGGGGCTACCACATCTGGCTGGTTTTTCTATATTTAGTAGAGATAGGGTCTCTTGCTCAGGCTGGTCACGAACTCCTGAGCTCAAAGGATCCTCCTGTCTTGGCCTCCCAGAATGCTAGGATTACAGGCATGAACTATTGCACCCAACCTTAATGGTACAGATTTGATCAGAATCAACATCTGTAGTACTTTCAAATTCTTAAGGGGAAGTCCAGCAAATGTTCTACCCTTGATAAAGGAATGATTCTTTATTTGGGAATGTCATGGAAGGAGAGGTCATGGCCTGCAGAGTCCTGAAACAGGACACTGATCTAGCTAGCCACGTCTGCAGAACTGGCCTAATCAGTGGGGTGCCATGGAATGGTCAGATTTCTCTCACTTCTCATCTTTATGTGCCTTGGAAATTTTAGGAGATGAATTATGCTTCAAGTTGAAAGCCCTAGCCTGCCAAAGATCAAACGTTAAATCCAATGTTGTTATGATAGATGGTAAGGAAAGCAGCTCAGTCTGGAAACACTCAAGAGCAGATAGTTGGCTTGGCACCCATAGCTCAGTGGTTAGGGTGCAGGCCACATACACTGGGGCTGGCAGGTTTGGACCCAGCCCGGACCTGCTAAACAACAATGACAACTACAACAAAAAAATAGCCATGTGTTGTGGCAGTTGCCTGTCGTCCCAGCTACTGGGAGGCTGATGCAAGAGAATCACTTAAGCCCAAGAATTTGAGGTTGCCGTGAGCTGTGATGCCACAACACTCTACTGAAGGTGACATAATGAGACTCTGTCTCAGAAAAAAAAAAAAAAGAGTGGGATAGTGGACATGATGGCAAGGAAGGTGGACTTAAGAATCAGATAGTTTGATAGTTCATATTCAAGCTCTTCCAGGCTTTATGATTTCAGATGAGTTTCTTACTCCCTCTGAGCCAAGAGGAAGGCATAATATGGACTGTTATTTTGCCTTGTACAGACCCTTACAGAAATACTAATTTATTAAGTACACTATTAAATAGTTTAATACATTAGCTAACTACTCTAGACAAACCCCCCTACAATGTAGACATTATCATCTCCATTTAAATTCCTTTTGTTCAGGTCCCACCCTTCTTGGGTCTGTGCACTTGTGCCCCCTTACTCTCTAATATAATCCTATGTGCATGACAGCAGTGCTTTCACTCAGTAGTTCTACATCAGGAGTTGATAAACTATGATCTGTGGGCTAAATCTACCAGCTGGTTTTATAAATCAGGTTTTATTGGCACAAAGTCACGCTTACAATTTTACAAATTGCCTATACCACTTTTGCACAACAAAGGTAGGCATGAGTGGTTTGGACAAACTGTATGACTCACAAAGCGTAAACTATTTGCTTTCAGACTCTTCACAGGAAAAGTTTTCCAACCCCTGTTATAATAACTGATAACAGCTTATGCCAGCTGTCAATTTATTGCCTCCTAGCTCCAAATTCACCCTGCAGTACCTGCTGTGGGATAATGTCCTATAAGTATTATGCTACCTGACAATGAACCTAATATTAAAGCTTGCCAGTAGAGGGAGCTGGAGCAACATCTCTTCCTGGTTCCTCTCTGCCGGGCTGTTTGCTGTTTCTTGCTCCTGCTGCTTAGTGACACCTGTGTGTGGTGATGCCTGCTTAGTTAGTGACATCCTGTGGTGCCCTGCTCCAGCTGCATGTGCAGAGAAGTCTCTTGGGAACCTTGCAGCCCTGGTTCAGTCCTAGTGACCACCATCCTGTGCCTTCCTAAGGTGGACACCATGTGCTCTAGGCCTTAAACCCATAGTGGCTCTCTGATTCCTGCTCACCAGCCTCAGTTCCCCTGCACCCTTGAAGACTGTTCCTGCTCACTCAACAACTGTGGAGCAGCTCTGCCTGTCACCCAATGGGCTGCAACCACACCTTCTCCAAGGAAGCCTGAACCCCAATCTTGAGGAAAGAGGTCCCTTCCATGTTGTCCTCTTTAAGTATTCTTTCTTAGCCTTAAGGGATCTTTAGTGTTGTCTTTATATTTACTCCCCTTTCATGTCTTCACACCTCTTAAGCCTCTTCTGTTTAAATGACTGTGTGATTTCTGTCTCCTGATTGGACCTACACCAGTATACAGCTTAACACATAACTGCCCCCAATTCTGGAAACCAAAGCCTTAAGAAGAAAGTTAGGACACATACTAGCAAGTAAAAGGTAATATTTGTTAAAAAAATAAAGTGTTTATTTCATACTTTAATGAAGTAATATATGTACATCGAAGTAGAAAATTAGAAAATACAGGAAAAAGGAAGGAAAAACAAATATCCTATGGAAAAATAATCACCCAAACACCACACTGTTACATCTCGGTGTGTAGATGGCAGGACTTCTAAGCTGCAGGAATACAGATTCATTTCTGTATTCTGTTTCTGCTCACAACTGCTTAGGGCTGAGTACACAGTAGCCCTCCTGCTGAATGCATCAAGAGAGAACGAGGGGCAAGTGGTGCTATTTTGCCCATTGTGTAGGTACATTGAAACCACCTTGTCCAAACACCTTGAGCCATTAAGCCAAGTTGGTGAATCTCCAGAGTTAAGCATCTTAAGAAAATGATGCTCATGTTTGAGAATTTTCCCATGTGGATGTGTATTAGGAAGGAAATCTTACAATTAATTCAGTGGGGTTTTCTCTCACTTCTAGAAGGGCTGTACCTCATTCCATCCACTACCTTGCTGTATAATATGAAGTGTCCTCCTTCCTAAGTATGGCTGGGCACTGGTGGTGTAATCCCATGGGCATTTCCTCTGTGAAATGTTTGTGTGTCTGCTTGAGTGAGTGGGCTGGTGCCCAGGAGCTAGGTCTGTTTCTAGTCTTTCTGCGGTTCCTGTTGGCTCATCTGCCTCTGGCATAAGCCACCTGCCTGCTCAGTGCCTTTAGGCCCCTTCCATTTCATAAAGCCAGTAACCCACAGGCCTCTCCCTACTTCTCATCTGCCAGTGTGTGCACATGTGCACACACACATATACATACACACAAACACTCCTTATTTCTTTAATGGACTATCCTAACTTCAAACGTTGTATATCATTGCCTTCCATGATGTCTTAGTCAGTCATCTTGATGTTTATATTTGGAGATTCATTGATGAGTCATTTTCCATTTCCCAGTGGCCCTTTTGTATGTGTCTCTTGAGGATCAGGTTCTTTATTTTATTTTATTTTATTTATCTTTTGTTATTTTATTGTATTTTTAGGGATGAGGTCTCACTCTTGCTCAGGCTGGTCTCAAACTCCTGAGCTCAAGGGATCCTCTCGCCTCAGCCTCCCAGAGTGTGAGCCATCCTCTGTGACCTATTGTTTGTTTTCAGAAACAGGGTATTATTATTTGAGCCTGCTTCAAATATGTAGGCTCAAACAATCCTCCTCCTTCAGCCTCCTGAGTAGCTGCGACTGCGGGCATACACCACTGCTCCTGGCCATGAGGCTCCATTTTACCCATCCAATTGTGTCAATTGCACAATGACAAAAAATGAATTGAAAACTTATTGTTAAGAAGCACTGAGATTAGCTAGGAAGTCTGGGAATACTGAGAAGGCTAAGACAGGGCCCTTGCCCTGTGTGCCAATTGGACTGACAAGACCCAAACATTCAAGCAGTTGAATAATAAAGAGTTAAATCAGTTACCAGAGTTGGCAAACAACATAAAAGAGTGATCACAAGGCAGAATGCGATTAATACATTAGTAATTAACTATACAGTGTTGGGTAAGTCCTACAGCCTCCCTGGGTCTGATTTCCTTTCTTGATTGTGTTCATGTGCTAGGGCTTCTGGAACAAAATACCACAGACTATGTGGCTCAAATAATAGAAATTTATTTTCTCATAGTTCTTGAGGATGGAAGTCCAAGATGGTTTTGTCACCAGGCTTGGTTTCTTCTGAGGCCTCTCTCCTTGGCTTGCAGACAGAGACGTCTTTTTGCTGAGCCCTCACAGGGTCCTCCTTCTGTTTTCTGTATCCTAATCTCTCCTTATAAGCACATCAGTCATAGTGGATAATGGTTCACCCTAATGGCCCCACCTTAACTTTATTACTTCTTCAAATACCCCACCCTCAATCACCTTCTGAGGTACTGGAGGTTAGAGCTTCAACACATGAAATTTGCAGGGACAAAATTCAGCCCGTAACATTCACAAAATGGAAATAATGACTCCTGGCTATCTTCAATCTTTCAAATATTAAGTGCCCCATGCAACAAGCCCTGGAATTATAGTGGTGGAGCTCTATTGTCATGGAGTCTATAAAGGGGGATTTGATTATCACGCAAGTTCTGAGCAGGAGAGGAACTGCGGGGAGACCATGCCATCAGGCAAAAGATGGCTATGGCTTGAGCTATGGAGGCCAAGGTGAAGACAGAGAGCATAGGAAACGATTTAAAGACAGGTGGGTGACAGTGCTTATGCCTGTGGTCTGAGAACTTTAGGAGCCCAAGGCGGGAGGAGGGGATTGCGTGAGTCTAGAAGTTTGAGAGTGCTGTGAGCTATGATGATGCCACTGTACTCTAGCCTGGGTGACAAAGTGAGACTCTGAAAAACAACCATGACAATAAAATAATAAATATAGTTATGAGAGAGAATCAATGAAATTGTTGAATGATTAGACGTGGGGTCAAAATTCCTGGGTTTCAGGCCTGGGCAACTGGGTGGGAGTAGGGAAGGTAGACAGTTCCATTAACTGAAGTAGAGGATGAGGGAAGAAGAGGGGCAAAGATAAGGAATGGCCATATCCATCAGGAGTCTAACCTAATGGTTAAGAGCACAAGCTTCAGAGTCTACAAACCTGAGTTCAAATCCCAGCTTGTCCATGTCCTGGCTGTGTGCTCCTGGGAGAGATTCAGCTTCTCAGAGCTGCGGTTTGTTCACTATAAAGTGTACATAGTAATATATCCTTTATAAGTTGTTGCTGAGAATCAAATCATATTAATTATGTTCAGCACAGAGCGCAATGTCACGTATCGGCACGTGGTAGGTGCCAATATACGGAAGGTCATTATTATTGTCACTAAATTTGGATGAAATAATGAGAAACGCAAGCCTTTTTTTGGTTGCTTTCCTGTGTGTTTAGAGACCATGTTTATGACTTGGATTTCATTTCTTTGAACAATTTGGAAATATTTCCCTCTACTTATTTTATCATTTTTTTTCTGGCGATAAGACGATTTCCCTGATGATGTAACTGAACAGAAGCTGAGATTGTTGTGTTTCCTGGAGGCAAATTTTGAAGAGAAGGTTCAACGCTCACTCCACACTCTCGCCTGCAGGGGGCGCCCCTTCTCTGCTCATCGCTTACAGTTCTAGCGTTAATCCTCTGAAGAAGCCATGCCTGAAAATAACAAACCAAATCCTTAAAACTAGAGGGGTTGGAAGGTACCCAAAAGACAGTTTCACAAGGAGGCGTGAAGAAAGTTTCTTCCTCATTCCGACCGCAGGAAGTGACTTGAACTTACAGTTCTCTAAGGAGGTCGTGCTGTCTCATGCTTCTGTGTTTCTGCATGCGTCATTTGTGGGCAATAGGTGTCCCAGGCTACTTTGCCTCAAACGCCTCCTCTGGCAAAACTCAGCTCAGAAATCACCTTCTCTAGTGAAGCCTTCCTGAGTTGGCTTTTCACCGTGGGTTGGATACCTCTCCAACTATGCTTCTCTCTCACTCTATCCATAGCATTTGGATGGAAATACGATACATAGTTTTAAATATTTTATTACAGAGAACGTCAAACATAAAAAATAAACAATCTAATAACCCTCTTCCGACTGAATTGTAATTTTTAATTTTCTTATCCAGTTCACCTCTAGATACTGACCTCCTCCTCCGTGAGGAGAAGACCTGCATTTTATGACATTTTTCTATCCCTAGCACCTGTGTCTGACATAGATATTCAACACAGGTTTGAGGAATGAGTGGAAGTACACTTGGTCCTCTTTCTTTGTTCATATTCTTCTTTCTCTGGGAGCTTCTCCCTACCTATGCCTTCACTCTTTGTGAGGCAAGCGGGGTCAGCCATAGGCACATTCCCAGCACTAGGGACTAATGGTGCCTTGCCATGACACCGTCCTCCACCAAAGGAGGGTACATTAGGAACAGCAGAGACTTGGAACCACACCCATGTTATTTACATCTCAGCTCTTATTATTGTTTTTGGTTTTTTTGAGACAGAGTCTCACTTTGTCGCCGTTGGTAGAGTGCCATGGCATCATAGCTCACAGCAACCTCAAACATCTGGGGTCAAATGATCCTTTTGTCTCAGCTTCCTAAGTAGCTGGAACTATAGGTGCCTGCCACAATGCTTGGCTATTTTTAGAGACAGGGTTGCACTCTTACTCAGGCTGGTCTCGAACTCCTGAGCTCAAGCAATCTACCCACCTCAGCCTCCCAGAGTGCTAGGAATATAGGTGTGAATCATAGCACCTGGCCTAGTTCTTTCTTTTCTTTCCTTTTCTTTTGCTTTCTTTCTTTTCTTTTTTTAAAAGAACATTGTTAAGTTATTTAATGTCTCAGAACTTCAGTTGCTTTATCTGGAAAAACAAGAATTGTATTTGCTTTGCTGCATGGTTGTGAGAATCAAGATACCAAATTGCTGAGTGCATAGTAGGTGTGCAATAAATGCTAATTTCCTTTCCTGTATGTTTTATGTTGATTCTAGGGAAATGACTTCATCTTTGGGGAAGAATGGTTATTACTCAATATCCAGCTTGAACAATGACCTCATAGACCTTTGAGAAACACCAGCTTCCCCTGCTCAGGCTTAGGAAATGGAATGTCAGCCTCTCTGCATAACCAAGTACTCAAGCCCCCCATATCCAACAGGTCCAGGACAAATGAGAAGGGGCTGCAGTGCCCCTGCACTGTGCCCTCCCAGTTCTATTTGACCATCCCTCCATTCATTTACTCATTCACCCAAGACTCCATGTACTTGAGTGCCTACTGTGTGCAGGTACAGGGTGGGTTCTGGGACTCTGTGGTGAGCAGAAAGACTTGGCTGCTGCTGTCACAGAATTTGCAGTGGAGTTTGTGCATGGAGGTAAGAGACAGGCAACAGCCTTAACTGCAACTGTGGTAAGGGATATAAATCACAAATGTAGGCTATGGGAGGGAATGATGGGGGTGTCTGATCTGCGCTGGGAACTGGAGGGTTTCCCAAAGGAACTGATTTTGAAGGTGAGATATGAAGGACAAACAGAAGTTAGCCAGGCCAAGTGGGTGGGGAGAAGAGAAACTTTTTTTTTGAGACAGAGTCTCATTTTGTCACCTTTGATAGTGTGCTGTGGTTTCATAGCTCACAGCATCCTCAAACTCTTGGGCTCAAGCAATCCTCTTGCCTCAGCCTCTTGGGTAGCTGGGACTACAGGTGCCCACCACAACACCTGGCTATTTTTAGAGACGGGGGGGGGTGTGTCTCACCCTAGCTCAGGCTGGTCTCAAACTCCCAAATGCTAGGATTACAGGTGTGAGCCACCATGCCTGGCCAAGAGAACCCTTTCATCTTCCCACTTAGGACTTACCCTTTTCCCCCCTTAACTTGTGGAGTACACTATGTGGTTCCCTAACCCAGAGCGCTTGCCTTCACTCAAGGATGCATACAGATCATTTAATTCTCATGATGAACCTAAGAATTGAGAACTATTACAGTCTTTAGACAGATGAGGAAACAGAGACTTAGAGAGATTAAGCAACATGGTCAGGGTTATGTAGCTAGTAAGTGGTAAGATGGGCTTGTAAAACCATCTTAAGCTCTTACCAGCCCTGACAAACTCCATCCATCCATCCATCCAATCATATACAACAAAGATTTATTGGGTTTGTTCCAAGTGCAATGTCTGAGTAAAGTATACGAAGTCCTGTGCTCAGGGAGCTTATATACTAGTGAAGAGAATAAGAATAAAGAAGTAAATGAATGAAAAAGATAACTCCAGCTCGGTGCCCTCCTGTAGCACAGTGGTTATGGTGCCAGCCACATATACCGAGGGTGGCGGGTTCAAACCTGACCGGGTCTGCCAAACATCAATGACAACTACAACCAAAAAAAATAGCTGGGCGTTGTGGCAGGTGCCTGTAGTCCCAGCTACTTGGGAGGCTGAGGCAAGAAAATCACTTAAGTGTAAGAGTTTGAGGTTGCTCTGAGCTGTGACACCACAGCACTCTACCCAGTGTGACATAGCGAGACTCTGTCTCAAAAAAAAAGTAAGAAAGAAAGAAAGAAAGAAAGAAAAAGATAACTTCATGGAAGTGCTATCACAAATAAAATGCAATGATAGGATAGGGCCACTTTACACTGAATGGCCAGGGACGATGTATCTTTGGAGGTGATATCTGTGGTAAAAAGGATCCTTGGTGGGGAGGGTTGGGGAAGGTCCTTCATGAGTGGATTTGGCTTCTTTGGTTTTGGGGGTTTTTTAATTTTTAGTTTTATTTCACATTAACATGAGGGTATATACAATTAGGTTGCATTATCTGCATTTGTAAGGTAAAGCCTGAGTGGTAGTTGAATCTTTCACCCAGAAAGTGTTCCATAGGCCCCTATATTGCACCTGTTGGATTTGGCTTCTTGAGAAACAGCATTGACTTTAATGGGTTCTATGTTAGCTGTGATTCAGACTAAGTTTCAAGAAGTGTATTGGGGTAAATGTCAGATCTTGTACTGGGGCTCACAATGGCAATTGCCTAAGCCCAGGACACTGTGGACTTGTCTTGACTGGACATGAGTGAGAGAAGCTGGAGTTTCAGTTGAGCTGGTGAAGCTGACATGATCTTGAGCTACTCTGAGAAAGTCGTGTCTGATGTGGGGAGGGGTATGGGCCCACCTGCAGATCCGTGCATGCCATGGGTGCTGCATACAGACAAATTAAACTGTCTCACTTTGGAGAACTGCTGCTAGGATGGGGAGCAGCCTGAGTCAGGAAAACCACCTGTTCCTCATAGAGATTTGGGGAGCCATGAGAGCTGCCGCTGGAAAATCTGTGAGGATAAAGAAGTCAGTGGGCAACTTTGCCTCTTTCTCTCTTGCTTTCTTTCTTTTTCTTTCCTTCTTTCTCTGATAAAATATGTAAACACATTTTTTTTTTTTTTTAGATAGACTCTCTTTATGTCACCCTGGGTAGAGTGCTGTGGTGCCACAGCTCACAGTAACCTCAAACTCTTAGGCTTAAGCAATTCTCTTGGCCTCAGCCTCCCAAGCAGCTGGGACTACAAGGCACCCGCCACAACACCTGGCTACTTTTTGGTTGTAGTTGTCATTGTTGTTTGGCAGGCTTGGGCTGGATTCAAATCCACCAGCTCCAGTGTATGTGGCTGGCACCCTAACTGCTGAGCTATAAGCGCCAAGCCATTAAACACAATTTCTAAAGTAGGAAAAAAGTATTAAAAAAGGAAGAAAAGTCACTTTTAATCCCATTATCCAGATGCAATCAACATTAACATTTGGCATAATTTCTTTCTTTCATTTTTTCTTTTTTTTCTTTTTTTTTTGTTGAGACACAGTCTCATTCTGCCACCCTGGGTAGGGTGCCGTGGCATCATAGGTCAAACTCACAGCAACCTCAGACTCTTGGGCTCAAGTGATCGTCTTGCCTCAGCCTCCCAAGTAACTGGAACTACAGGCACCCACCAAAATGCTTACCTAGTTTTTCTATTTTTAGTAGAGATGGGGGTTTCACTCTTGCTCAGGCTGGTATTAAACTCCTGAGCTCAGGCCATCTACCCACCTTGACCTTGCAAACTGCCAGGATGGCATAATTTCTTCTATCACTTTCCCATGGCTTTATATCGTGCTGTGCATACGCATGACTTTGTTGATGTATATGTGCGTGTGTGAATGTCTGGAGAGACAGTAAAGGGCCATGGTGAGACGTGAGCTCTGGAGTGCTCGGCCTGGGCTTTAAATCCTAGCTCTGCCTCTTAGTACCCATGTGTCTCTGAACATGGGACTCTGCCTGTCATCCCTCAGTCTCCTCATCTGAAAAATGAGGATAACATTAGTATCTTCCACACAGAATTGTTTAAGGAACAAACCAGCCTATAATACTTATATATACTAAAACCAATGCCTGTGCAAACCTAAGTTACATGCTTGATAAATAAATACTGGCTGAGGGTGGCGCCTGTGGCTCAAAGGAGTAGGGCGCTGGCCCCATATGCCGGAGGTGGCGGGTTCAAACCCAGCCCCAGCCAAAAACTGCAAAAAATAAAATAAATAAATAAATAAATAAATACTGGCTGGTGTGGTGACTCAGATCTGTCATCCCAGCACTTTGGGAGGCCACTGTAAGAGAATCAGTTGAGGTCAAGAGTTCAAGACCAGTCTGAATGATACCCGGTCTCCAAAAAAAAAAAAAAAAAAATATATATATATATATATATATATAAAAATAAGTAAATATCATCCTTCTGTTAACATGATGTCATAAGCATCTCACAGTGACATAGAGAACCTTATG
Source organism: Galagoides demidoff (assembly GCA_963574575.1). Classification (NCBI taxonomy): domain Eukaryota; kingdom Metazoa; phylum Chordata; class Mammalia; order Primates; family Galagidae; genus Galagoides; species Galagoides demidoff. The sequence goes on from CAUYQV010166694.1 coordinate 11,842, forward strand.
TAAACGTCTTTTCGTTGTCTGAATAAAATCCCATTGTATATTTTTATCATACCTTATTTAAATATTCCCCCAGCCAGGCATAGTGACTCACACCTATAATCTTAGCACTCTGGGAGGCAAAGGCAGATGGATTGCTTTAGCTCAGGAGTTTGAGACCAGCCTGAGCAAGAATGAGACTCCATCTCTACTAAAAATCGAAAAACTAGCCCGGGGTTGTGGCAGTGCTTGTAGTTCCAGCTACTTGGGAGGCAAGAGGATCTCTTGAGCTGAATAGGTTGAGGTTGCTGTGAGCTATGACGATACCACGGCACTCTACCGAGGGCAACAGAATGAGACTCTGTCTCAATAAATAAATAAATAAATATTTATAAATAAGGATTATCTTGTGCCGATCATTTAGTGTACACTTCCATTTAGTTCAACGGAATAGAATCACAAAAGTAAATTACTGGGTTAAAGGATGTGGACTTTTCTTAACTTTTTTTTTTTGAGACCGAGTCTCACTTTGTCACCCTTGAGAGAGTGCCGTGGCATCATAACTCACAGCAACCTCAAACTCCTGGGTTCAACTCTTGCCTCAGCCTCCCAAGTAGCTGGGACTATAGGCACCTGTCACAACGCCCAGCCACTTTTTTTAGAGATGGGGGTCTTGCTCTTGCTCAGGCTGGTCTCAAATTCGCAAGCACAAACAATCTGCCTGCCTCAGCCTCCCAGAGTGCTAGGATTACGGGTGTGAGCCACTGCACCTGGATTTTTTAAACATTTTTTTAAAAAATTATTTTTTGATAGTAAAAGTATACAAATGGCAAAACATTCAAGCAGTACAGAAGTATGTCCAGTGAGAATATCCTTCAGTTCCTACCTCTGAGTTTTTCCCTTTGGTCACACCAAAATCAGTTTCTTGTTTATGCTTTGAGAGATAATTAGTGCAAATAGCAGATGTATGTATACATAACACCCATTTAAAAAAAACTGACATACTATAAGCACGTCTTGTGCTTTTTACCTTAGAGACATTTCTTACCGTTACATAGAGAGCTTTGTACTTCATGTTAATACTTGTATAGTATTTCTTGTTAAGGATGGGCAATAATTTAACTGGGGATTTTAAAGATATTTATGCATATCAATGATTCATTTTGCAGCAGAGAGGTCTGGTTTACCCCCCCCACCCCCCCCGCCATAACCTCAGCTAATTAGAGGAACAAAGATTAAAATCCAAATTGGCTCAAAGCCATGTTATCTCTGCAAAAAAGTACAAAGCCTAGTTAACTAACAGGGGTTGTCCCTGGGGAGGAGACCAATTGCTGGAGAATAGCTTCCCCACACCTCCCAGAGAAGATCTGACTGAAAATGAGCTGGCTGGCTTGTGTTGGAAGTCAGCCAGATAACGGCCTCCTGTCCAGGAGGCTCTTGTAAATGCATGAGGCGTACGGCCATGTGAGGTGGGCAGGAAGAGAGTGGCCACGCTCTCTCTGAACACACCCACGCCCAAACCCATTTACACACAGTGCTGGACAAACCACGTTGAGGCCTCAAGATAGCAAAGAGATCATCTGAAGAACAACTGCCTTGCATGGATATGGCTGACTATCTGGGTACATGGGCATGGCCCCTACTGAGCCCTGAGTATGTTTTCCGAGGTCTGATTCTTGCAAATGCTCTCCGGTGTGGAATGGAGGTGATGGAGAAGAAGCACCTTTCCACATAGACAGTGAGGGGGGAGGTACCTACTGAGTCTCGCTGCAGGGACAGAGGATGTCTTGGTTCTATCCAGGGATGGCTTCAGGGCCATAATATCATATTTCCAACCATTAATGTCAGTTTCAGGAAGAGAGGAATGAAACTGACATTTCAGGGTGTGGGTGAAAGAGCCCACGAGGGGCCTGGCCTGGTGGAGGATTTGCAGAAAATGACCAATCAGAGGTGAGAGGTTGTCCCTTATTAAGCCTGTTCCTGAACCCAGTGAAACAGCCAGTCCTGTAAAGATTGGGATGGGTGGGGCTGGGAGTTGCTGAAAGTCTTGGCTGTATGGGGCCCTGAGCAGAACTGGATCAGGAGGCCAGAGTCGAAGGGCTGAGCCTGAGCCTGACTGTTGGACAGTGTGTGGCAGGAGTGGCCTATAAGATCCCAGGGGGGTTTGCAGAGTGAACACTCAGTGCTTCTAGAAAGGCTACCAAGGGGCCCAGTGGGAGAGAGTGAGCAGGCTGCTGAGGGCTGGGACTGGGTAGAAGGATCTAGAGCAGGGGTCCTGAAACTTCTTAAACAGGGGGACCAGCTCACTGTCCCTCAGACCGTTGGAGGGCTGGACTACGGGCCCCAGGATGAGTTGGCTGCTAAGCAGGACAGGCAGCGGCAGCAAAAATACCTGGCGGGCTGGATAAATGTCCTTGGCAGGCAGTAGTTTGAGGACGCCTGGTCTAGAGGATCCACTGCAGGTTTCCACTGCAGGTTTGTGAGGCTGCAGTGACCCATGGGAAACTTGGATCACTGAGTTTGTTAAGTTGTTGGGGCCTGGAGGTCATAGAATTGTTCATTATGTGGTTTTCTCTGTATAACACCTGTGACCTTTGTCAAACTACTTCTCGTTTTTGAGCATCTGTGTCATCATTTATCATCAAGGCCTTGTCCTCTTCTGAGGCATATTATAGAGCAATACTTTGATCTATAAAGCTTGGGGCATCCAGCAGCACCATAGAAATAATGTCATTGTTAATATGATCACAAAATATTTAAATGCCCCATAGGTAGATGAAAAGGTGCATCCACAGGCATCCTTCTTAACTTCAAATTCCACAATATACTGCTGGAACTGACAACTATTTCTGCCTGAGGGTTAGTATCAAAGTTGAATTTTAGATGTGTAAATCACATCTGTTGACTCTGTGGGGCTGTACAGAGCCCTCGGGTGCTGGATGGAAGGTCTTGAGCCTGAGCAAGTGTGTGCAGGCCTTCCTTTCTTCTCATCTCTGTACCTCCTTCCTCTATTCTCAGCCCTTCCCGGCAACACAGAGATCAAAGCCACTCCCCAGGCCCTACAAAGCCATTGCTGGAAAAACCACAAAAACATTGCAGCTCTTTGCTGACTAGGGCTGGGAGTGGTGCCAGGCCAAGAGATTTTGGAAGAGAAATCTTCCAAATGTGGATTAAGCCTCTGGAGCAGATGTAGCCTGTGGATTGACAGCATTCGGAGAGCTAGGCAGGCAGCAGGAATGGGCTGGGATTTGGATAGCTGAAAAAATTGCTGCAGACAGCACCGGTGGGGAGAATGAGGAAGGGTCAGCTGTCAGGGGTTCTGGGGTGGGGATCCACTCCGTTCCCCAGGAGAATGGCAGTGAATTCAAATGTGAAAGAAAAGGCACAGAACAAGTGCTCATGTGAACACCTCCCTGACACCTCGCTCACAGAGCACTCACACAATGAATATCCTCCCTTCCGCCTTTACCCTCAGCCTCCTCAATTTAAAAATGGGAATGAGGCTCAGCACCTGTGGCTCAAGCTGCTAAGGCGCCAGCCACATACATCTAAGGTGGCGGGTTCGAATCCAGCCCGGCCCGCCAAACAATAATGATGGCTGCAACCAAAAAATAGCCGGATGTTGTGGCAGGCGCCTGTGGTCCCAGCTACTTAGGAGGCTGAGGCAGGAGACTCGCTTGAGTCCAGGAGTTGGAGGTTGCTGTGAGCTGTGATGCCAAAGCACTCTATGCAGGGGGACAGCTTGAGGCTCTGTCTCAAAAAAAATAAATAATAAATAAAATAAAATAAAAAGGGGAATGATTTAATGCCTGAAATTTGCAAAGGAGTCAGGATTTGAAAAATGGTAGAAATAATATAAGCACCATATTCATTAACCATATTTTTGCACAAACTCAGCTGCTCTGCTCATATAGAGCTGATCTTACTGCCTTTGGCAACAGATGATTTAAGGGACCAGAGAGGTATGGCAACAAGAAGAGGCTGTGTCCCAGGCATGCCTGAAATTCTGCCATTGCCAGTTTGAACCCTGGGTAGTTGAGTCAGGACAAAGAAGAAGGGAGCAGAAAGGGGAGACTAGAGATTGAAAAAGACATAATGAAAAAGACATTTGGCTGATGACACTGACCTGCTTAACAGCAGCTTCAGGAAAAAGACACGTTATTCTACAGTGTAGACAAAAAACACATTAGCTTTGGAGTCAGGCAGACCTGGGTCTGACACTTACTAGTTGGTGGCTTTGAGCTGGTTACTTAATGTTTCTCAGAGCTAACTGTCCCTGCCTTCCGAGTTGCTGCACACATGTGAACATGCTCTTTGTGCACATGAGTAATTTATCAGAAGCTGCAGCTCTAGAGTCATCACTGACAGTGTGTCAAGGCTGGGATGTTCCATTAGCTGAGCAAATTCTCTTTGCAGTCACTGTTCACCTCAGCTTAAGACCCCAGTTTGTTCTTGGGTGGTTACTTTAGAAGCCGTGATAACATTCCCTGCAAGCTGTTGAAAGGCTGGAGGCTTGGATTTCATTGCTTCAAAAGATATTTGCATTTTTAGGCCCATTGCCCTTTGTCATGTTTTTTCCATTTATTCTTGGCCGTTGGGAGAGGATTTTCATCTTTCTAGTTCCCCTGAAATTAGGTTTTGTCTGAAAGTATTTCTCACCACCACAGAAGATCTGGGCCTGCCCCCGGACAATAAGCAGAGGGCAGTAGGGCAGGCACTTGGGAAGGGTCAAAACGGAAGCAAAGGGGGAGAAAAAGTTGGAGCAAAGTTAGGAAAAGCAATAGGTGTACTAGCAGCAAATAGAAAAGTGCAGGGAATTAGGGGTGATGATAGGTAGGGGGCCTTGTAGTTGGTGGGTCATGACCTAAGATACTGTGGGAGCCAGTAGTCCTTGTGGACAGGCTTTTGGCCACAAGCCAGGGACTCCTGCCCGACCCAGGATGCAGAGCAGCCAGCCCTTATGAAGCCGTACAGAGGATGCCTCTGTGTAGCTTCTAAAATCGATACCATATTTGTCCTCAGTCTTTCAGCTCCCTGTTCTGCACGTTCCTGCTGTCTCTAGAAGGCTGGTGGCTCCCCATGAGCACTTCTGTCATTAAGTCCCACGTCACACACTGCCTATCACTGTGCAGTGCAGGGCCAGTTTCCGGGGTATGCAATCTGGGCAGTTGTACGAGATCTGTGCTCGGAAGGACCCTGCCTTGGTTTAATGTCTCTGTAATAATTTTATCTCTGAATTTGCGTTTTACAAGTGAAATCTATGGCTCAATGGGGCATGGATATGAGCAGTGGAGATTAGATTCCTGGTGACAGCACACACAGGGTGGGGCAGGCATCAGGAACACAGAGCAAAGGGTCTGGTGGCCCTATAAGCACATGTGCCCCTTGAATAGTCTGAAGCACAACTGGGCCCCAAGGTGGGCAGAATCTGAGCACAGGCTGGTGGAAGTGACGGTGACAGCAGCAGCAAACACGGGAAAGAGAAGGGGCTACACAGGACAGCAGCATGAGGACCCATGATTTAAGACCTGCTTATGTGTCCCCAGCTTCATAAACAATAGTTCTTAGGTCTGAGCTCCAGGGCAAGAATTGCCGTCCCTCAGGCAGTAAACTTTCTCAGCAAATCATTACAAAATAAAACCTTATGTATGGATGTTGAAATATAGCATATCAAGGGATTTTTAGAACTCTTCAAAGAGTTCAGAAACTTCAGTTTCAAACATTGTTGCAGGCTGTGCTCCCGGAAGGCAGAGGCAGGAGGAGTTGTTGAGCTCAGGAGTTGGAGACCAGCCTGAGTAAGTCAAGACTCCTTTTCTACTGAAAATAGAAAAACCTATCGCGGTAGGTGCCTATAGTCTCAGCTACTCCGGAGGCTTAGGCAGCCACAGTACTCAAAAAAGGAAAAAGAAGAAAAAGAAAACTCTTGAAAAATTGCAAAACATATACTCATAAATGTAGAAAGAAATTAAATAGAAAAGTTTTTGTATTTGATGAAAAAGAACACTTTCATCTGAAGCCTACAATAAACCAGTTATTAACAAGCAAGACAATTTCAAAATTAATTTTCTTGTACTTGAAGATGCAGCCAATGAATGCATAAGTAGATGTTTTAAATTACGTGCAAAAGGCTCGGCATGTAGCTCAGCAGCTAGGGTGCCAGCCACATACACTGGAGCTGGAGAGTTCAAATCCAGCCTGGACCTGCCAAACAACAATGACAACTACAGCCAAAAAATAGCCAGGTGTTGTGGCGGGCGCTTGTAGTCCCAGCTACTTGGGAGGCTGAGGCAAGAGAATCACTTAAGCCCAAGAGTTTGAGGTTGCTGTGAGCTGTGATGCCACAGCACTCTACCCAGGGTGATAGCTAGAGACTCTGTTTCAGAAAAAAAAGAAAAGAAAAGTTGTTCCATGAGAATCATCAGCTGTAAATGCACTGAAATTTATAATTTGAAATAATTTATCAGAATTTTTTTGGAATAATTTATTAGCATTTCAACATTGTCATAATAGCTCATAAAATACTCTTAATGACTTCAGTAATAATTTCATCTGAAGAAACATTTCTCAAAATTAAAAACAATCAAAAATTAAAAACAATCAAAAATTATTTGTAGGCAGTGATGGCTTATGACTGTAATCCCAGAGCTTTGGGACACTGAAACAGGAAGATCCCTTGAGACCAGGAGTTTTGGAGAAAGGCCTGGGAAATATAATTAGACCCTGTGCCTACAAAAAAATTAAAGTAAAAAATAATCAGCTGAGGCTTGGTACCTGTGGCTCAAGTGGCTAAGGTACCAGCCACATACACCTGAGCTGGTGGGTTCGAATCCAGCCCAGGCCTACCAAATAACAATGATGGCTGCAACCAAAAAATAGCCGGGCATTGTGGCAGGCACTATGGACCCAGCTACGTGGGAGACAGAGGCAGAGACTCCCTTGAGTTTAGGAGTTGGAGATTGCTGTGAGCTGTGATGCCTTCAGGAGTTGGAGATTGCTGTGAGCTGTGATGCCACTGCACTCTACCCAAGGGGACAGCTTGAGGCTCTGTCTCAAAAAAAAAAATCAGCTGGGCGTGGTGGCAAACATATGTGTATCCTAGCTACCAGGAGGCTGAAGCAGGAGGATTGCCTGAGCCTGGGAGTTTGAGGCTGCAGTGAGCTATTATGGTGCCATCATACTCCAGCTTGAGTGACTGAGACCTTGTGTCTAAAGGAAAAAATAAATTGTGATCTTGCATTTGCCAAGGATATCTGATGTTGCCTTCAATTGTACTGACTGAAAATAAAAGTTGCTAAAATTCTAAATTAGAGAATCTAATAAATTAATTTGCATAAAAGCAAGCCAGGAGAATCTTCTGATCAATCAAAGTATTATAACAATAATAAAGTATGACATTTTACTGCATTATATAAAATATAACATAAAATTTTTTTTTGCCATTTGTGAATTTATTTTGTTGCTGGTGTATCACTATTACCTCTATTATATTTCAAAAGTAATAAAAAATATTGAAGGCAAAAGGTTTGTATATTCTAGTACCTTTAGGAGCACTTATTTCCTGTTCTTTCACAAGGGTACTACATTTTTATTTTGTTCTGGGACCCATAAATTCTGTGGTCAGCCATGTCCCAGTGCCTTGAAGTTGCTCTTTATTTCAGAGAAGTCTGTACACATTTTTATTTCAAGAATTCCTCTAAAATCCTCTCAACAGAGGATTTTGGCTCTCCCCAGGGGACATGGGATGATGTCTGAAGGCATTTTTGTTGTAGTTGTTCCGACCATGGGACTGCTACGGGCACCTCGTGAGTACAGGTCAAGCCTGGTGTTAAACATCCTGCAATGTATTTGGTTATTAACTAGGATTGTATTAGGGGCTAAGTTTGACAGCTGATATTGCTGACATTTCACTTTGATGCTTCTTATTTTTATTGTGAAGGTATATCCTCATTCTTTCAAATAAATGTTTCAGCTTGTGATTATCTTTAAAAATTTTTTAGAGCAAGGGGCAGTGCCTGTGGCTCAAAAGGGTAGGGTGCTGGCCCCATGTGCCAGAGGTGGTGGGTTCAAGCCCAGTCCTGGTCAAAAAAGAAAAAAAAAATTTTTTTTTAGAGCAATTTTGTGAAACTGTGGATAAGTAAAAAAAATTGTGTTATTTTCAAATACGAATTCTACCATGGAACCAATGCAGCACAGACAGCTTAAATATTAATGAAGTTTTTGGGAAAGACATGGGTAGTGAACACACATATGTTGATGGTTTGAGAAGACCTGTTTTGGTGATTTTGATGTTGAGAATGAGCCACCTGGGTGACCTGAGATGAAGGTGGATATTGATAAGCTGAAAGTTGTAGTGGAAGTGAATCCATCCCAATCTAAGCATGAATTAGCAGCAAGGTTTGATGTTAGTGTTCCAACATATTGGACCGCTTGAAACAAATTAGCAAGGAAAAGAGGCTGGATAGATGGGTTCTACATGAATTACAGGAGCGTCAGGAAAGAAATCATCTTGAAGCTTGCCTTTCTCTGTTGTCACAACATAAAGGTGAACAATTTCTATGCCATATTGTTATGCATGATGAAAATGGCTTCTTTCTGAAAATTGCAAGCATTCAGCATAATGGCTCGATAAAGACGAAGTGCCAAAACACAGTCCAAAATGGAATATTCATCAAAAAAAAAAAAAGCAAATAGTGTCTATCTGGTGGTCCAGTGCTGGTATTATTATTATTTTTTTTTTTTTGAGACGGAACCTCAAGCTATCCCCCTGGGTAGAGTGCCATGGCATCACAGCTCATAGCAACCTCCAACTCCTGGGCTCAAGCGAGTCTCCTGCCTCTGCCTCCCAAGTAGCTGGGACCACAGGCGCC
>CAUYQV010166697.1:0-17513 GCA_963574575.1 Galagoides demidoff
TGATACAATGATTAACCAAATGATATGAAAGTTATGTTAACCAGCTTGGTGAAGATGTTTCAAATTGTATATGAAACAGCACAATGTACCCCATGTTGGCATCAATGTACACAGAAATCAATTAATAAAAAAAAAAAAAAAGAATGAAAAATAAGAAACAAATTATTTGTTTTCTATTAAAATCATGTGGCTGTATTGCTTTGATAAAACAAATATGAGATATAACATATTTGTTATAAGGGTCATCAATTAGTGTGTTATGCCTAAAATAAATAAAAACAAGCAAAAAACAAAACAAAACCAATAAACAAAACTCAAGATTTCCTAAACTGAAAGATCTGAAAATGGAAGTCGTAAAAATGGACAGAAGAGATTCATCACACTATTGGCTGCGAATTTCAAAAGAAACAGGTAGTGCAGGGGGACAGAACTAAAGATCGTTTAAGGCTATTCTTCTTCATATAAATATAAGGACCAAAGTTTATCATTCCTACATATAAAAATAAGGCCCAAACAGAAAAATGTAATTATGCAATTAATACTATTTTAAATGCATACATTGATACAAATTCTGTTACTACATTTCCATGAAAATACCCTTTTAGGAAGCCTAGCAAATTATACCAGTTACTAGAATATGATCCAATGCTGCCATGGAAAATACACACAAAAAAAATTGATGAATCAAGAGGCGAGGAGGCTCAAGACTATTGGTGCTGAAATAAAAATTAGAAAGGGACAAGACAGTTATTAATTGTCACAATTTAATTGGGTACTTAACAATGAAAGTCAGGAACTTCCCTAAGGGTTGTGCATGCTTCATCTCTATCATGCAGTTTCCACAAAGATGCAATGGTTACATTCCACAGGGGAGGCCAGTGGACGGCAGGGGGCTGGACAAAGGTAGCATTTTAGACATGGTCTGCCCAGGTTTGTTTCATTCTGAAAATCACGTGCAACGGCAGAGTGTGCATTTACTACCTTATCTTCTGGAGAGTTTTACATTGTTACAAATACTAGACCTGCCAATGCCTCTCCCTGAATTTAGATGATTTCCTGACAAAACTTTTGGTCTGAAAATATAAATGCAAGAGGGTTCAACATGATGAAGGCCAAATGGACAGATAACTTCGAATCCTATGCATTTGCATTGCCAAAATTTATTTATCTTCATTATTCGTTTTTAATGTTCCATTTTATAAAAACTAATAAAATAAAGAGCCTCGCTAATTGTGCAGCAAAAAAATCATATATATTTTCTATCAAATGGCACTAATGTGGAAATTAAATTCCAAATATGTATCATGTTCTATAGGTTTTAATGACATAATTCAAACTCTATAGTTTGCCAAATAACTCTTTGAACAAGCGAGCTAAAATATTAAACTCAAATTTCTCATACAAATGTGATTCTATGAAGGAAAACTTATTTGAAATTTTCAGTTTCTCTAGATCAGCTGTTCTCAACCTGTGGGTCAAGACTGTATTACAGGGCCACAGCATGAGAAAGATTGAGAACCACTGCTCTAGATAAAGGAATTATTTTGGAATTATCACCTCATCATCCTGTTTGGACTCTAGACAGTATACAGTTCCTCAAATTATAAATTAATGCTAAGAATTATACAAGCAACACTCAATTTTATATTTTAAATATATATTAAATCCATAGACATTAAGACTAGCATGGCCTATAGATTAAATATAATGAGTAAAGCCTGCAGATTAGTATCCTAAATTTGATCATTGCACTATTTATATTAGTGCATTATTTAAAGGTGTCATTCTTTTCAAGACATATATATTGAAGTACTAGGAACAAGAGGCAACTTAAACTTACTTTTAAGTGTTCTAAAAATAAGCATGCATATACAGAGAACAAGAGACAAAAACACATATACACACAGGTCTGTGTGAACTGTATGCCTGGGTGTGTGTTACACACAAACACATATGTATGTGAACTGTATGCCTGGGTGTGTGTTATACACATATACACACAGGTCTGTGTGAACTGCATGCCTGTGTGAACTGTATGCCTGGGTGTGTGTTATACACATATACACACAGGTCTGTGTGAACTGGATGCCTGTGTGAACCGTATGCCTGGGTGTGTGTTACACACATATACATACATGTCTGTGTGAAATGTATGCCTGACTGTGTGTTCATACACATATACACACATGTGTGCAAATTGTATGCCTGGGTGTGTGTTATACACATATACAGAGAGAAGGACAAAGTAAATGTAAAGTGCTAATATTTTAGATATCTAAATAAAAGATACATGGGAACTCTTTATCTTTAGCCTTGCAACTTTCCTGTAAATTTTAAATTAAGTTAAAATAATTAAAAATAAAAAACTAAAAAATATATATTAAATGCCTCTTTAAATGTCCCTCCATCTTATCTGTAGAATCTTGGATGGGGGTCGGATGAGAAGTAGAAGAAAGAAACAAGATAATGTATTTGGCCTCAAAGAAAAAAAAAATCACTAGGCAAAACATTCCTTGAGACTTACGGGATCACTATATTGTGAAAACCAAATCCCCAAATGAAAAGTCCCATCACAACTGCCAGAAGCAAACAACACACTCAAAAAAGTCCTTTGCAAGTCCTGGAGAAGAAAGCTAAAAGAACCCAAACAATTCCTAGTAGAAAATGATACTTTATTCCAGAGTCCTCAGATCCTGAGTCACAGCAGACAGCCTGCACTGCGAAAACATGAAAATGTGGAAATCACGAGAGCGATAACTTCCAAATGAATATTTATTGAAGATGTCTACTATATAAAAAAGACAAAGCTAAATTACTAATCAAAGGGATTAAGAAATAGTTTCGAAACAATGAACTGAGATGACTCAAATATCTTCAGAAGAATAAAGGAAAAAGTACACAATCATTCAGTACACAGTTCATCATTGGCACAAATCAGGAATTCTTCCCCTGTTCTCAGGCAGCCTGTAATCAAATGAAAGGGGAGATGTGTTTAGAATGATAACCTTCAGGTGGTCTCTGGGGGCGGGGCGGGGGGGGGGTGTTACAAGCACTCAAGGAAGAAAGCTACCATCAGACCAGAGCAATCAGAAAAAACTGCACGCACGCACACACACACACAAAGAAACACTTTAAAATAATGGTCCTTTATGACTGAAGAGTCAAGTTTCTGAAGTAGCAAAAAATTTCATTCAGAGCTACAATCACTCCATAATTCTGGGAAAGAATCATGTGAGCAAAGTCATAAAAAGGCAAAGCTGCACAACGCTCTCTGCTGAAGTATCAGACTACACGTGAAGTTGAGAAATGGGGACAAGACTTCAGGTTCACGGCAGAACAGCCCCCGAGCCTCACATGTCAGGTGTTCAGGAGTCTGTGCCCCGCTCAGTAGACAAGAGGGGGTCAGCTGAAGGCCTAAACAAACAAGTTTAAATGATACATAAAATAAAAGTGAATGCAGAATCTAATTATGTAAATTCTAATGGGAAACAAATGACAGATCAGCTGAAAAAGGTGGGTACAAATGCATTTTAAGTTAGAATTGTAGGCTTGAGGCGATTTAATCCGGCAATATTATCATTTCTATAACCATTTGTTAGCTTTATTTTTATAAGTGAAATGGGCCAGAGGTCAGACAGGGCAGGCCCAGATATTTCCTCTGAGCATTTTACATGTATTATAATAACAGAGCTGCAATGGGAAATCTTGACATTCCTATGGAGTTGGGAGCAGTGAAAAGCTTCAGCAAGATTACGTTAGACAATATTGATTTGCTTAGGCCAATTCAGGTGTATGCTCTTGAATCTGACATTGTGAAACGTCAATGCCCTCCTTGGAACCTTCTCAGCTATAGAAGTCTTACTGTTACTAGAAGATGCTACTGAAATAAAACTGGGGCCACAGAATGAAGGATTCTCAAGACTCAGCTGTTCAATAGACAGGAGCTTGTAAGACTGGCCAGAGGGGTTATTCATTTTTTTATACTCAATTGTCATGCTTAGATCTATAATGGAAATCATTACCATGAGATTCAGCCAAGTGCAGTAAAAACTCCAGAGGTGACCTCTTTACTGCTACAGAGATATGGCCGATATAGCTGACGAATGTCAGCTACAGCCTATAGGTCAGCACACCCAAACTCAAAGGCCAGGAGCCCATGTGCACCAACTCACTGAATCCTCATTGAACCCTATTAGTCATATGTATTATTTCAAGCCGCCCCCTTCCTGATACCCTTTCCACAGGCAAGTTAATTAACTTTCTCAAGGTCAAGGTCACACAAGAACTTAGTATCAGAGCTAAAGACTAAAACCCAGGCAGTTGGGTTCTGGAAGTTTTACCCTCTTATCCACGGCACATCCTGTCTCTCTGCACCTATTATGAGCCTGAGCTATATATGTCAATTTTTAAAATGTGTTAGGTAGAGAAGTCATTTTCTACTGCATGTATCAATTCAAGGTAGTTAAGGCAAAATGATTTCTTTCAAAATCATAAAGCTGTTTCCTGATGAAAAATTTTCTCAACTGATGGTATTCAGCATCCACTGAAAATTGTAATATACATTAAGAATCCTTGTTCGTTCTTTTCATTAAAAATAAATAATATGTTTCAGCCTTAGAAAAGGATTTTAAGCTATACATGTACAACTGATGCTTTTATCGAACAAAAGATCTTCAAAATTCCTCCATGTTAACTACAAACAAACTGAAGTAGATTTCCTAGTAAACCATACCCACCACTTTCTTTCTAATAAGCAAAGCTGTGTAAACAAATCAAAGGTAAGATATCAAGGAGAAAAATAGGGTTGAGGGGGCAAAAAGGAAAACAGAACCAGGACGCTATTATTCAGCTCTGTATTTAGGTTTAACAAGAGCTATCAATCTTTCTCTCCATGAACACTAAATTGAAAAGGAAAAAAAAAAAAAAAGAAGAAAAAGAAAAATACCGATCAGTCTTATAACCAGAGGCCACAGAAACTTCATGTCATGAAAACCTGAGCCGACATCCTGAAGCCTCTGTAACTCTCACAAGGACTGCGTGCATTTTATTCCCAGACTTTTGTCTTCGTTTTTAATCACTTTGCTCTGTGGCCCTCCTGACAAGTCCTGATGGAGTGGTATGGTCCAGGTGCTTGCCTCTCAGAGGCAAAGGTGACAACCACACTTTAATCTCTAAATCTTTCCAAACAACTCATTCTTTTCATAAATCTAGTGCTCAGTAACAACACAACAGCACTGTGGTGGGAGAGGGAAAGAATAAACCCAGAACTGTAAGTTTCTTGATAGTTCAACTCTTTCTTTCTTCATTTTTAGGTAGCTTCTTTCTGCATAAAATATGCTTTGTATTAGGAACTATATCATTTTATATACATATTGAAACCCAAGTATTAATATGGGACTCGTGTTTATACTCATAGTAACTTGCCTAAAGAGACACTCATTAGACAAATATTTATATGCGCTGCTATGTGCAGACACTGGGGCCCTGTTTAGGCATCAAAGATTTGATAACCCTAAAAAAAAAACAAGAAATGAATGCTGATTTCTCATTGAGCTTTCACTCCGCAAGGGAGAAACAAATAAATTAGACAGGATGGTCTGCATGAAATTAGCACCAGGGTGACACACACAGGAGCCTATTAAAGAGAGGGGCTGGCCGTGGGCTCACATTTTAGTTGGATGCCAAAGAGGCCTCACTGACTAGTAGGCATTGAATTGATTCCTGAAAGATAAGAAGGAACCAGACAGGGAGAAGTGCTCCTTTGCAAACAGTGCCTGCAAGGTCCAGAAGGGGCAGAAAAGGATGTGACACGTGCCAGGGACAGAGATGAAACCAAGGCACCCAGGTACAAAAACTTAGAGAGGAATCATGGGAGATGGGGCGGGGAGGAACTGAAGTTCTTTTAGGGTAAGGAACAAATAGGTCTATATATGTAAGTATATTACATTTTTAATTTTTTTTTTCTTTTTTTAATGCAGTTTTTGGCCCGGGGCTGGGTCTGAACCTGCCACCTCCGGCATATGGGCTGGCACCCTACTCCTTTGAGCCACAGGTGCTGCCCATGCATTTTTAAAAGTTAATGTTCCCTTTCAAGTGCTGATTTCTTTGTATTCTATTCTCTACATTCATCATTCAGTAATACCATCAATAAATGTATTTAAAAACCCCTTTAAAAAAGGGGGGGGCGGCAACTGTGGCTTAAGGAGTAGGGCACCAGCCCCATGTACTGGGGGTGTAGGTTCAAGCCCAGCCCCAGCCAAAACTGAAAAAAAAGGGATATTCCTTATTGGAAACAGGGTTATATTCTGGAATAAGAAGCGACTAAATGGTCTTGAGCAATAAAATTATATGATCTGATTTACATTTTCAAAGATCACTAAAAGATCACCTGTTTTTTAATGAAAGTTCCAGAGGGAAGCTAGGACAGAGATAAGGTCACAAATAAGGAGAGGTTTGCAGTCTAGGCAGGACACGATGGTGACTGGAGGTAGGAGGTGGAGATGGACAGTAGCCAACTGACTGATAAATTGGATGGAAAACATAAAGACAACCAAACAATGCCCCTCCAGGAGCATATTTTAGAATGAAATCTTTGTTGTAATGCAGCATAGCTGAAATACAAAAGCTGATTTTCATAGTACTTAAAAAAGAAATGTTTTAAAATGTTTTAAAATGGGAACCATATACACAGAGAATGAATTGGTTTCTGTGTCTTTTGAAATAAGTTTTAACTCCAAAATCCAGTTAACATATAAAAGATAAAAGAATGATTTAGTTACAACTATTTATAACATCAATGTGATATCCAAGTAATAAAAAAACTATTTCAAAAAGACACTAAAGAAATTGGTAAGTTTATAAATATTACAACTACTATTATTAAAAGTAAGAAAAAGCTTCTTCTTTTTTGGGGGGGGACAGTCTCACTCAGTAGTCCTTGTTAGAGTGCTCTGGCATTACTGCTCACAGCAACCTCAAACTCTGGGGCTCAGGCGATCCTTGTGCCTTAGCCTCCCGAATAGCTGAGACTACAGGCACCCACCACAAGCCTGGCTATTTTTAGAGATGGGGGTCCCATTCTTGCAGGCTGGTCTTAAACTCATGAGCTCAAGTGATCCTCCTGCCTCAGCTTCCCAGAATGCTAGAATTACAGGTGTGGGCCTCTGTGCCCAGCCTCAAAAGTTTATTTTTAATCTGCAGAATGCTTTGATATTTTGAAGACTTTAAGAATAAAATTGTGCATTGACTGCTTTATTCATTTACTAGTTAATATAGTCAATTCCCAGTTATCCCACTACTTTTACTGTTTTCTGATCAGTTGACTTTTAAGGATTAAACACTGACAGGAGCAATAGGTGAGAAAACTTCAGTATAATTAAAGTTGATTATTACCAGAGGTCATAAAGGAAGACAAAATCAATTGCTGAAAGAGCCAAAACAACTAAATGCAAAGGATAAAAATGTTCTGACATCCTACTTTCACCTGGCTGTGACACTCTGACCAAGACTGAAGCGTTCCAATAACAATGGCAACACAAGTCAGGTGCAAAATTCTGCTTCCTGCCAAGCTGGGTTTTTCATATGAACATCAGCATAAGATCGACTGCCGTGTAGACTATTTTGAGGATTGCAATTAAAGTCTGTAAAGCAAAGTTACACCTTCCACATAGTGCTTGCTCAGTAAAGGACAGCTACTCTTTTCATTTTTTCAGATGATGCAATTCCATTGCTCAAGCATACTCAGTGGCCTCCTCAGGGACTGGACTGGCCAGGTCTCCAGCTGGCTAAGTAGGTTCCGGACGCAAACTACTAAGCTACCTTGCTCAGGAACAATTTCTCTTAGGTGCCTGAGGGCTATCTACTTTAGCAGGAGAGAGAGGGAGTCTTTGAGAGAGTAAAGCAGTCTTAGAATAAATAGATCTCAGTCTTTAGTAGAGCTTGGTAATCTTCAGTAGAGAGACACCGTGCTGGTGTTCTGCAGGCAGGAGAGGAGACAGAGTCAGAGTAAGCGGGTCCGTGATAGAATGTGCGTGCTCCCAAAGGCCTTCTCCTCCCCCTAACATAACGCTGATCTCATACCTCTCAACACCACAGGTGTAGAGACTGCCAGTTCACCACTGCTCTCATCTCACGAGCTCTCATGCTTGTTAGGCGAGCTAAATCCCTCTTCATGCCCTATTTACCAAGGTGTTCCATTATTGAGCTATACAGGTACTTCTTATAACTCTCACTCCTCCTAGCCATAGGCTATACAGGCTGCTACAGCCTCCCATTCTAGAATATAACCCTGAATAATTAATTCCAATATAATTCTGCTTTGAGAAATAATTTTTTCAGGAATAAAACAGTTATAATACTGAAACAATAACTTCAAATATGCAAGTATTAGGATTAATGCTCTAAAGTGAGTTTGTCTGTCCTCCTTTAGTTCCTTTACCCAAAACACACAGCTGAATCACCAGCCAGGGAGTTACCGCCAGGCTCCTGAACCACCAATACCCATCATCAACTGTCTTTGTACAGTTTAAGTGCACTCAAACTTTCTATGTTCCAGAAAGACAAATCTCATTATATTTTCCTGTTTATTGTACTTGATTTAGTTTGACTGTGTATCTGTGGTCCACAATCCCCAGACCTCAGACCAGTAGCAGTCCACAGCCCATCAGGAACTGGGCTGCCCTGCAGCAGGTGAGCAGACGGCAAGTGAGTGAAGCTTTCTCTGTATTTACAGCTGCCCGCCATCGCTCACATCACCGCCTGAGCTCTACCTCCTGTCAGACAAGCTGCGGCACTACATCCTCACAGGAGCACAGACCCCACCGTGAGCTGCACATGGAGGGGATGTAAGCTGCATGCTCTCTGTGAGAACCTAATGCTGCACGATCTGAGGTGGAGCCGGGGCAACGACACAGGTGCTGGAGCGGCTGCAGATGCAGAGACCATAAAAAATCAGTGGCTTGCAGACTCACATCAAACCTTGTCAGTGAGTGGCAAGTGATAATTAAACAGCATCTGATGGCAGGCTTTACAGCAACACCACACTTCAGATGTCACTGTCTCCCGTCACCCCTCGATGGGACCACCTTGTTGCAGGAAATCAAGCTCAGGGCTTCCACTGATTCTGCGTTATAGTTGGTTGTATGATTATTTCATTATATATTATAGTGTAATAATATAAATAAAGTACACAGTAAATGCAATGTGCTTGAACCACCCTCAAACCATCCGAACCCCTCCTCTCAAGTCCATGGAAAAATTGTCTTCCACGAAGCTAGTCCCTGTGACAAAAACCTCGGAGACCACCGTACGGAATGTGAGCATGAGGCTTAGATCTTACTTATTTCTACACTCCCAAGGCCCAGCACAAGCAGACACAGAGTTGGATGGAGAAATGGGAAAATGGAGGAATGTCCATCATGACTCACCTCAGAGAGTTCTCCAGACCTGATGTTAAGTCAAAGTGATTCCCTTCCACTTCTGTGACACCAAGCTCAAGTTTTACTTTACTTAAATATACACACCCCTCATCAGGACAAACTGAGCGACGTGACATCACTTAGGACTCCGAGTATGTCCACAACACTGGCCAGTTTGTTCTGCACTTTCACATTTATCTGTATTCTCTCTCCAGTTGGGGTGTCCATCCCTAAGGCAAGGGACTGAGTTGTGCTTTTTTTTTTCAATAATCTTTAATAACTGTAGCACCATCACTAAGCCCTAGGTAGACATCAGAGAATGCTAGTGGGAATTCACTCAGCACTGCAACTCAGTGGTAAACCCCTGCTGCTGTACACGAATCACACCAGCGCCTGGAAGCATTTACAAACACTCAAAAACGGTATCTCTCAACCGCAAGACCAAATCCAACATTTTCAGGGAAAAAAAATCAAAATTTAAACCTAATTGTTCCGATAATGGAATAAGGTTTTATCAGATAACAAAATCTATAAGAAGCAGAAAAGATACCTTCGAGCAGTTTTTTCTCTGAAGAGAGTTTGGAAGCAGCAGCAGGAGCCTGATACAAAAACTCACAGAGGAAGGTGGTCTGTGGAGACTCTTGATTTAATCCACGCTCAGAATGAAAGTCATGCTGAGGAAAATCTAGAAAAATTAAAAAAATACAATACTTGAAATTTAAAATGTGGGCAACTTTCCTTTTGTTTATTAATATGTATATGAGTTTTGAGCTAGAGGAAAAACTACTTTAAATTTACCACAGAACAAATACAGAGAGATATTTGTTTTATTATGCTTTGCATAAAATTTGCCAATAAGCACTTAAGTCGTGTTTATTATTCATATATGAAAATCGGATTTAATTTTGGTGGAAATGATTATGTGGGATTAACTATTTTAATCTTCCACTTATAAGATTAAAGAAATAGAAAAGATTTATTTCCTAAACTTTTTTCTCAAAACGATACAAAAGCAGGCTTATGGATCCTCCATCTTTTTTTGGTAATTACATTTTCTTCTTTCTGACAGGTTTTTCTTATTTGAGAAATAAACAGATTTATGCTTCACTACGTTAAGGGCGAGATCAGAAGCGCCAGGTTACTGCAGACAGAGAGACAAACCTGAGAACTTGTTGTGAAAGAGAAATTCCATCTGCAGACTCTGACCCGCCTTCTTGGCCAGCAGGTAGGGGGTGCTGTGCACGGGGTCTCCAGTGGCGCACATCACATCCGCTCCACTGAACAGCAAAGCCATCGTTTCCAGAACATCTGACTTCACGACAGCGGCACACAGAGCCTGGCCATTAAAAGAAAACATACCTTTAAGGGAAGAAAATGATATTCTAGCTATCAAAATGAGTAAAAAGTCTTGACAATTTGTTTATGAGATATAGTTTGTACTCATTTTGTTCCTAAGAAGATTAATAATAATTATGTTCTGAATTAGACAACAAGCACAAAAGGCCTTCTTAGTGTAAATTTAAATTACATCCCAAGCCCTTCACACCTCAATTCATTGATTTTTATTTATTTATTTATTTTGCTGTGATATCGCTTCCAAACCTAATTCATCCTATTTGCTTTGGAAGACATTTTTATAGTCACATACTATGATAATGGCTGATGCTCAGAAAATTCAAAACATTTCAAATGTAATAACAAAGTATCCACTAAATGTTTCTATCATATGAAAGTCATTAATATACATTTCCAACATAATCAGGAGCTACAGAATATTTAAATTATCATTATGCTGGGGGGGATTAGAAAAACAAGAGCAAGGCAAACTCAGGATCTTTCATTTTGTGGAAAGGGGCACGGGGTAAGTGAGTAGCACCGACTCATGCACCAGCCTTGCAGAAACAATATGAACTGCTGTAATGAAACTTTTTTTTTTTGGGTTGAAGTAATGAACCGGCTTCACAGCTGTTCACATCCCTGCTTCCCACATTATGTCGGTCCTCAGAGTTCACTTTGATACAGGGTTCTCCCCCCATTCTAGGTTGGACAGGGGATCCCAAGTTCCCTAGGCTTAGGCAAGTTCATGAAGGGAAACTTTTTGCCCTGAGCTGGAGGCATTGCATGTATTCTTTTGTCAATAACACTCATTGACACTGAAAACGTGTTTCTATTTGCCAAGTCCTGGCCAAGTGTAATTCTCAAGACCTAATACCCCCTAGATAAAGAGCCCAACCCAACTGGAAGGAGAGACTCCCCAGTTAATTTAGTTCTTTTCCCCCTTCCAGAACTCTTGGTGCTTTTCACTTCTTCTGTATTCCTTTCTACCTTCCAATAAAAAATCCTATCTTACCAGTGATCTGTGGTCCGTGGGTTCATTCTTCGAATCCCCAAGACCAAGGACCTACTGGAGAGCAAAATTCTGATAACAACTTTGCTTTCTATTTGCCTCAAAACTCTCAGCTTATGGCACTTTGATCTGACCCGAGTCTTGGCCTCACTATTTCCACTCCTTTCTGTCAAGATATTCCTAGACAGATCACTGGTTAATTCGTCCTCAGTGACGTCCCCCTCAGCAGCTCAGAATATACAGTGAGATGCTTATGACATGTTCACAGTTCCTACCCCGGAGTGTCAGCTGTTAAGAAAGTATTCACCTTTTCTACCTCTACAATTTCCTTCACTTCAGAATTAAGAATCCTGCATTCTAGTAAGTGGCTTTATACTTATTTCCTAACTTCTCTTGGACAAATCCCTTCCTTTTCAGGTCTTAGTTTTCCCCACTTGCAAAATAACAGTGTTAAAAAACACAAGGATTACAAACTCTAACAGTCTGATGTCCCCCATCTAATCACAGGTATTTCCCCTCACTCCTTCTCTCATCCACTCTGCTCCTCCCCCACAGGACATGGTACCTGCTCTAGTCGTTTATTCTGATCCGTTTGAAGTCTTCTCCAACAAGTCAAAGTAACACATCTACTTTTCAGCACAATTATACCCCAACACCAAAAAGAGGACTCAACAATCATTAAATATACAATAAACGTTCTTTTCTAAAGATTATTCACTGACTCTTTTAAGAAGTGCAGTGTGGAAGTAAGTACCAACAGGTAAACGTCCCTAAGATAATTAGGAGAAATGTGATTGCTAGCCTTTAATGTAAAACTTAGCTAATGGCTTAGTCCCTGGGAACCTGTGTGCAGTGACAGAAAGGACCTCAATGGATGAGATAAATAACTACCCACTGACAAGATTCACATTACCATCAAACGAGAAAAAAAACTATGGGGACATGTGGTCTCATTTTCCAAAACTCACAATTACCTCCACAAATCAATGATTTACTTTCTATTGATCTCTGGTATACCGAATTAGATTAAGAATAATCCTAGGTTTAGGATATCCTCTGGTAGAATTAGTCAGTTATTTCGATGATATAAGTGGCACCTATAAAAATATTACCCAAAACAAAACTAGGTATCTCAACAATAACTTACATAACCATATGGCTCTCTGCTACCTTAGGAATCTACGATGAATTCTGCATTCATTGTGTGTTTTTGCTTTAAGAAAAACTTATTCTAGGAAACTAAACCAATAAACCAGAAATATAAATCAGATTTATATAACTCATATTTTCAAATGTGGACAACGGTTTTCATTTTCCAAACTGTTCAATGGAAAGCTGATTTCCTCAAGATTCTTACCCACCAAGCATTACCATTAAAAACATATTCAAGAAATGAGAACTGGCTGGGCATGGTGGCTCACACCGGCAATCCTAGCATGACAGGAGGCAGAGGGGACAGGATCACTTGAGCTCAGGATTTAGAGACCAGCCTGAGTAAGAGTAAGATCTCATCTCTACTAAAATAAAAATAATTAGACAGGCAGGGGGATGTAAGCCTATTGTCTCACACACTCAGGATGCTGAGGCAGGGAAACTGATGGAGCCCAGGAGTCGGAAGTTGCAGTGAAATATGATAGCACCACTGCATTCAAGCCAGGGGAGCAGAGTTAGAGTCTGTGTCCAAAAAAACACAAAGAAACAAAAGACTGAAAACTATAAAAAAAAGTATCATATGACCATTAAAAGATAGATATATAAAGGTTTATGCTTTGAATATCTATATATAAAAGAGCCTCCTAATACACAGAAGTCGAAACAGTGATTCAGAAAAAGAGGAAATGGTGGGGAGATATATAATCAGACCCTTTGCCAAAAGGTCTTACTAGCAGACCAAATGTACATCACAAAATAGGCGTCAAGGATCTAGAATCACTCAGCCAAAAAAGCAAACAAGACTTCAAATCAATGGCACTAAGCAAATTATAGTTTCTATTAAATAACAATACATTGTTGTTATATGCCAAAACTGGTGATAATATTAGCAGCATACCAGCAAAAATTAAATTCAGCACCTGGTTCCTAAATCAGAGAAAGTTGTCAAAATATTAAGAATAATTGGGATAGAGCTGAGTTAGCTGGAAACTTCATTTATGGAGAAAGAATATGCCCTCTCTTAATAAGGAATCCTTAAGTAAAACAATCGAAAAATCACTGGCACAATGTCACAAAAGGAAATCAAATTAAACATTATTTTACCAAATAATATAAGATTTTTTACTTCTTATCTAGAATCTGTGCACCTATTAAAAAAACGTTAAAGTTGATTTCTACGGTTATCTTTCACTGGATACCTTGTTTAATTCTTCTTTGGTGAGAGATGCCAAAAGGGTCTTTCTGAATTTTCCTTCCTTATATTTCTGAGTGATAAAGCTTTTTCTCTTTTCTACTGGTGAGTCCATGTGTAATTCTTCATCCTTTTGGAGATTACCAGCCCAAAAGTCATTTGCTCTTTTGTTTCCAATGACGATAAAAAGCTGAGGAGTCAAAAAACCGATGAAACCTATCAGTTCATAATACGTATTTGAATCTGCAGAAAACTATATCATATTACAAATTAAAGCATAACATACTGCAATATACAAGAAAATACATGAAAGACTAAACTCTTATCAAAAAAATGAAGTTTGAAAGCTGTTACTCTATCCATTTTTTATACAACCTAGCTGCTCTGAATACTGGTAAAAATTTTGCTTGGACAGAATTGCAAACAACGCAAATTACAGCAAAAGTATTTTTATTCTTTGAAACTCCTACTGAGACAGACTCATTTTGAAGCCCTGAGTAGGTGGGCTAATGCTATCTTAAGTAGGAAGCAGTGGGTCGGGAGCAGAAAATGGAGACGACACAGCAAAGTTAGACTCAGTTAATGACAGAGCGTGGCAAAGACAAATAGGAAATTTTACCCAATGTTTTCATTTGCTTTTCTAATATGTTGTCCGGTGGGTTAGAAAGAGCATTCTAACTTTTTTTTTAAGCTGTCCATTGTTTAAAAGCAGTTATCATAATTAAAGCTCTTTATACCTTTTTTTTTAAAAATAACTATCTCATTTTTACTAATGTCCAAAACGCTAAAAGCCATTTTTCATGATCTGATGAGAATCATTGAGGAGCTCCTAGAAAACGTCATGCCAGTCCCCTGGTCACCTCCTCCCAGTCCCTGCTGACCCCCACAGGGACACAGGCTTCATGACAGTCCCCCTCACCCTCCCAGTCCCTGCTGACCCCCACAGGGACACAGGCTTCATGACAGCCCCCCTCACCCTCCCAGTCTCTGCTGACCTCCCCGAAAGAGACACAGGACTCACCTCAATGAGTTCATTACTCCAAATGCTGGCATCCATTTTTAGACTTCTAACCTTGGAATCTTTTGGTCCCAAAGATCTGTGTTGTCCTAAAGTGAAGAACAATTGCATTTCTATTGTAATTTATATGCAAATTTCTCTCATTTTTTTTAATTAAAAGTATATATGTGTGTATACATGTATCTGTGTATGGGTATATCTTCTCAACACACCTTACAACACACCAATATCTACTTTCCCAGATGCCAATGGCACTAAGAGATGTGATGGCGATTAGAGAGAATTGGTAACCAACCACAGTGAAGGTGACAGCAACAGTCTTTGTCAGCACCCTGTGTTAGGGTGAAAGAGAAGCAAGCCTAACTCCATTTTGTTGTAACTCTTATTCCTGAGCTTCAGTGGGGAAGCAAAGCAGGCCTGACTCCAGTCTGTTGTTTTGTTACATTTTACTGCTTTTAAAAAAACCAGTTCCACTTGCCTCCCTGCCGACTGCATGGTATTTTAAGTGTACTTGGTTAGAACTGTTAGAATTATTAGTACTGTGTAGAAAGTCCCTAACTACCCTCATGACAACAACCCTCGTGATTATGTGAAGGTGGTCTTCATACCATCCGAATATGATACTGAAATGTTAAAAGAAAAGCCTGACTCTATTTTACTATTTGCTCCTTTTTAGCTTCAAAACTACTTCCTCTTATTGGCCCTCCCATTGTGTCACTGTAAAGGCATTTGCTTGTGATTGAGGCCCTAGTGATTATAGCTTTATGACCCTTGCCTGTAACTTCCCCTCCCTGCATTTTTCCCCTAGGACATTGTGGTTTGCACCTATTTTATAGGAAGAAAAATCACTAATCACACCCTCATGATCGCAGCATTGTATAAAATGACTAACCGCCCTACCCTCATGATTCCCCCTACCCCTTAAACTGCTATTGTCACTTCTGTAGTAACGTTGCTTGCTCCCCAGGAAAAATTCTGCCCTATACAAACCAGAGCCACAGACAACTCGGGGCTCCTCTCAGAAACCCCATGTTGGGACATGGGGGTAGTCGCCAGTCAGCTCTCCAAGAGGACTCCCAAATGCCTAGGCATAATGCCTGCATTAGTATAAAACCCCACTTTTCAAAGAACATACATAGGGTGGCACCTGTGGCTCAAGAAGTAGGGCGCCGGCCCCATATGGGGTGGTGAGGGTCAAATCTAGCTCTGCAAAAAAGAAAAAAAAAAAGGACGATACACATATTTATGTATCTGAAATATGTGTATAAATGAAAACTTTACTATTGTAAAACTAGCCACAACATGAATATATGTCTACTTAAAAATCTGAGATGGATTCTTGATTCTGCTATTATGTCTGGACAAGACAAGAGCCCAGCATTCTATTACGAAAAGCCCAACTCCAACTCCAGTGTAAAAACTATTATTTCATCATCACTGAGCACACAGGGATACATAAAAACGACTGGTAAGCTGAGAAGGAAAGTCCTAAACAAGTTGCTGTCCCTGATCCTAAGGATCTCACCTTATCAGCAGGGCAAGTTCACTCTTTCCCCTACATTATGTGAGAGGTTCTCCACCCTCCTTCTTCAAGGTGGAAACTAGTTATGGCCTAAAGTTGCAGAATTCCTAAAGCAGGAATTTGCATAGGTTTGCATGTTAAAAAACTACCCAATACTGCAGTACAGTTCTGGAAAGGGAAACACTTAGAGCTGAAAGAAGAGTACTGGTGTAACATTCCTGGGCAAGAAACTGAGAATCTGAGCTGAGGCAGCAGCACAGAAACAAAATGGAGAAAAGAGATTTAGAGACACTGACACAACAAAATGAACGAGCTTGAAGAAAACATGAAAGGGGGCTGGACATTCACGCCTGTAATCCTGGAACTCCGGCAGGCTGAGGTGAGGTGGGTGGATTGCTTAAGCTCAGGAGTTTGAGACCAGCTTGAGCCAGAACGAGGCCCAGTCTCTAAAAAAAATAGCCAAGTGGGTGGCACCTGTGGCTCAGTGAGTAGGGCGCCAGCCCCACATACCGAGGGTGGGGGGTTCAAACCCAGCCCCGGGCCAAACTGCAACAAACAAATAGCCGGATGTTGTGGCGGGCACCTACAGTCCTGATACAGGATTCCACCACTCAGGGCTAGACAGGGAGTCCCCCATTCTCTAGGCTCAGAGGTCAGAGCCCCATTTCCAGGCACAAGCAGACTGCCTTCCTGTGATGGTTTTTTTGAGAGGCTCCACCTTGGGAAAGACCACACACCCTAATCCCTTCTCAGGGACAAAGACTGTAAAGGACATGGTAACTACATTCATTTATTTGTTAATGCACCCATTTCCACCTACCAACTGCTAGCCAGGTGCAATCCTCTAGACCTAATTCCCCTAGACA
>CAUYQV010166699.1:0-16624 GCA_963574575.1 Galagoides demidoff
AAAAAGTTAACACCCATCCATTAACTACAAAATCATTTGAAAACAATGCAAAATAAATCACTATGTGTGAATTCAAAATCTGACAACAGGATTACTGAGATTTTACTATCTGTTAAGACCATTAACCTGTTAAGAGTTTGGAGCTGAATGAGACCTTACAGATAGTCTGGTTGTCTAACATAGGTCTTTCATAGCTGAAAGCAACCAAGAAGCAAATTACTTCAACTCAAGAGTCTAAAACCTGTTATTTCCCAACTCCAACAGAATATTTTTACTAACTGCACTATTGCTTCTAAAATACTGAATAGGGCACACAGTGCTTTTATTTAGAGGCTAGATATTCAATAATAATTGTCTTTTATGTGTCTGCAATGTTTTAGAAAGGGAATACTCCAATAATGTTATGAAGAATACCTCTCACTATACAATGTAAGCTCCTTGAGGGCAGAGATTTTTGTTTTGCTCACTTTTCTCTCCCCAGAGCCTGTAAACTGCCTGGCAAAGAGGTGGTATTCAGTAAGTACTTGTGAAATAGTCTAGTGAAAATTTATGTGCTATCAGAGACAATCAAATGACCACATCATTTAAAAATCACACTATTCAGGCTTTCAACTGTCATAGAAATAATTTTAAAATTGTCTAACATGAGTTAATGAAAGAGTTTTATGTATTCTGTTAATAATTTTAAAAAGTTATGAAAGTTTACTTATGATACCTTCTTTTTGCTAAATAATCTAAAAATGGTATATATGTAACTATATGAAAACGAACAAAAGGATTTAAGAGATCAACATAACCATCTCTAGATGATGGGCCAAGTGATCTTTCATTTTGGTTATATGACCTTTCCATTTTTTATTACAATGATCACATATATATTCAGTTAATTTTTTTTTTAAAGACAGAGTCTCCCTCTATCCCCGGTATAGAGTGTAGTATTATCATCATAGCTCAATGCAAGCTCAAACTCAAGTGATCCTCTTGCCTCAGCCTCCCAAGGAGCTGGGACTACAGGCTTATGCCACATCTGGCTAATTTTTTTATTCTTTGTAGAGACAAGGTCGTGCACTTGGTCTGTGTATTAAAAGAAAATCAATATTATATTCATGCCTATAAGCACTAAAGCAAAACAAAGACTTTTCACATGTTTTCATTTGCAAACAATGAAGGAATTTATTATATAAACACTCAATTAACTGAATCCCTAATACGCATGAAAACGCTTATACTAATAATCGCTCATTCCCCATCCATAAAGCACTGTTTACAACAAAATGAAATCCTTTGAAATGAATAATTCCTAATATATTTTAATAGGTCATAAAAGTACTTTTAACAAGTTGAACACAAACTCTACTTACCTTCAGATTTTAACTTTGTCAGAACAAAAATCAAGTAGTTGTTAAAATCTGGATATTGATTGAGTTGTTCCAGTTTCTAGAACAAACAGTAGTTAAGGAAACTTCTCTGTGTAATCTAAGGAAAAAAAACTAAGCATTTTTTTATTTAAAAAAAGAAATTAAAAATCGCCTTTGTGGTACTTTTAGTCTGCCTTTAAAAAAAAAACAAAGAATAAAGACATATTATTCCAGAAAAGCACTAGTGTTTGTTGAACCTCTTAAATCCTTTATAGCCAAAATGTATCAATTTTATTCAAGCCAATATATCAATATAAAGCCAGCATTATAAGATTAATACACCACAATAATTATAAAATTTTTTTTCTCCAATATCTAACATTTCCAGTGACACAAATTTGTAGGTATTTCATTGCTGTTTACAGGCAATAGCAACATATGCCTTTTTTTTTTTTTTTTTGAGACAGAGCCTCACCTGGTCACCCTTAGTAGAGTGTGAGTGTCCTGACATGACATCATAGCTCACAGCAACCTCAAACTCTTGGGCTCCAGTGATTCTTTTACCTCAGCCTCCCAAGTAGCTGGGATCTCACTCTGGCTCAGGCTGGTCTTGAACCAGTGAGCTCAGGCAATCCACCCACCTTGGCCTCCCAGAGTGCTAGGATTATAAGTGTGAGCCACTGTGCTGGTCAACATGTTTTATTACATCTTTCATTCTTCAAGCTCAAATGTCACCCAATACACTTTCTAACTGTGTTTTACTACAAATAACAACATGTTTTTACATGACAGAGTTAAATTTCTACTTAAATCCAAGACTCAGACTCTAGGTACACTTTATCAGCTGTTTATCACATACTTAGTACCATCAATGTTTAGAAGGCAGAATGTATACTGAACTAGAAAAATATTATAATTTCTAGTAAAATTTCAAGGTGCAACCAAGAAAAACTCAGATGGTGACTTTTGCTTTAGTGAAAGGCCAAGATTAACAACATGCTATCATATCAAAACATTTTTCATAAATATTTCCTGACAAGGTTTACCTTCTTAAAACTTGTGCTGCATCTACTTATACTGTTATAACGGTTTTTCAAAAAGTGCTCAAGCCTACACAAAACAGTCTTTCTTTAGGAGACATAAACAAGGATACCATTAGGTACTCAGAAAAATATAAAGCAGCATATATTTTTAACTAAAATACTGTTTTCCTGTCACAGAACAGGAATTTGTTCTTACTTAAATGACATGCTAAGCCCCAGGCACACAGAATAAACTGTAAATCGAATACTAGCCCAAGCACAATACCCAGTATATAAAAGGTACTTAATAAATATACACTAAAACAAGTAGATATATAGTGCTACACAAGAATTACAATGCATGTCTGCTTATTTAAGAAATAAGCAATTATGTCATATAATACCTATGATTTAATTAAATATCAATTTCTATCATTCCTGGAACTGTGACTACACAATTAAGACTGAGACACAACTACTGTTCTTTCCTCAGTACTCAGCAGTATTCAGATAAATGACTGAAAAAAAGAAATCCAAGCAGATCATCATTATCTCCTTAATTTTTAAACAGGCAGTAGATTAACAAACTGAGTACTTATTTTGTGATCTATTGTGGATTTTAGGTTACAGTGAATGCAATACTTCTTCAAAACCCTTCGGGTCAGTAACATCATTTTTATAGCATTTTAAATTTAAATAAGCTCAAACACGAAAAGAGCTTACTTACCAAATTCCATATAACGTAATTTTGTTCCTTATTGACAATAAAAATCAAGAGACTCCTATGCAAAAAATATTTTCTAAACTGCATTATAATGGCTTAAAAGAACAGAGATAAAAAGATTATTTATGATCTGGTTAACTTATTTCCTTTACTGGATCCACTAAGAGCTTTTCATTTTTCTATGGCTTAGGGGACCACGAAAAGCATACATAGAATAGGTTTTCCTTCTTAACCCTTTCTGTCTCTAAAACCGTAGCAAAAAAGACAACTACACCAGCAGTGCAACGAGCCTTATGCTAAAGCTTTAAAAACAAAATCTCACTTGGGAGCCAGGGCACTTTGCAACAGGTGTTAACACGAACTGCTCAGGGGTGAGGCACTAACAGAGACCCCTTTCCCCCACCTGTAGGTCCTCCGGCACTTCTAGTGCAAGGCCTGGAAAAACCTCCGGTCCAACACAAGGGTAGTTCAAACCCCGCGCCAGCTCCACCCATTTCTGGCCAGTCCGCCGGCGAGCCTCACCGCTCCCACTGAGCCCTCCACCCGGCCTCCCGCTCCGCCCGTCGCCCCCACCTCGCGGGGCGCATTGTGTGGGCCCCAGCCGCTCCCGCCTGCGCCGCTCTCCACCCGCTCCGCAGGTCTGCGGCTGGCGGGGACGTGGCGGCCAAGCCCGCGCACATGTTGCGATCTCGGGCGGCGGCCCGGGAGCCCCCGCCTCCCGCGGGCCGGAAGCTGGCGGCGTGAACCGCACGCGGCGTTGCCCCGAGCCGGGGCAGGAGGGCCGCGTGCGCGGGGCGCGGGACAGGGGCCGGGAGGCGGCGGGCCTCCCTGGCGGGCGGGCGGGCGGGCGGGCGGAGAGGAGGGAGGGATCGGAGGGAGGGGGAGGGGCGGCGGGAGCCCCCCGGCCGCCGGGAGCGGGCTCGCAGCGCGGGGCCAGCTGCGCGGGCGGCGGCCTGGCCTCGGAAAGGATACTTGTTGCACAGTTCTCTGGATGGTGGTGTCTGGGGACTGGGACTCCTTCAACAGCTGCAGGATTTGCTGAAGTCCTTGCTCGTCAGGTTTCCACTCATACTCCATCTTGGTTTGCTGCAAATAAAGCCAGACACAGGAAGAGACGGAGCAAATGTTACTCTCCTGTGCACAGGCCCGAGGGCTTCTCGCGCCGAGCAAACCCCTTCTCCCCGCCACAACGACCCCAGCGCTCCGCAGACGCCTCGGACCTGCCTGGGGTGGCCCGAAGGAAGTCTCGGACGGTGAAAGCCGGCAGAACTGCTCGCAGCAGCCCGGCCACCAACGTCTGCTGCTGCCGCCGCGGCCGCCGAGCGCAAGGAGCCGACCAGACTGAGTCACCGCGAATTTGCAATCTGGCCCCAAGATCCGCTCGCGGGAGCCCCCTGGGTCCTAGTGCCACGCAGTTTCTCCAACCTAACCCTACGCTTACTCTGACCAGAATCTAACTAACGTTAAGGACTCGTCAAAAGCCAAGCCTGATCAAAACCTCTGCGAAACACCTGAAGAGATCTGATTTAGACGTATTAGTTATTTTAGGTAAACATGATGCATTAACAAAAAACGACTGAAATAGGGAAAAGAGACTGATAATTTTTCTGACAGTTCAACAAATAGTGAAGAGCAACAAAGAATGTTTACATTACAATTTGATATTTAAGCAGTAAACAATATTTAGTCAAAAGTAATGACACATTGCAGTCACAACCCACACCTTGAGAACCATTAAACGCAACATTTGCAGAACTTGACTGAAAAAAATTGCATTCTTTCATAAACTTCAACTTTTGAACTATTAACTGAAATAAATTCCATCACGAAATTACTACATTCCACAACTACGGAGTAAAAAAAAAAAAGAACAATCATTGTATAGCAATACAACTGAATGGTATTATATCTCATGCCGAGTAAAATACAAAAAAAAGGATGTAATTTTACAATTGGGTAGTGTTTAATTCTATGGGAATATTTTTACATACTTAATTTTCTTGTTTGATTCTCACAACCTAATGAGGTGTTATTAACATTTGCCCCCATGTGACAACTAAGCTTAAAAAAAAAACTGCCTAAACTACCAGAGTTAATCAGTGAAGACTGGTAGAATATAGGTTTCCTAAGCTACTACAGAGTTGCATCTGCTACAGTCAACTGAAACTATTATAGCAATGACAGTTTCATTAAAACTACTTAAAAACAACAAAACTTAGGTATTAAGCATGGCTTATCTGTAAAAAAAACCAAACTGAGTTTGATAAAGAGGAGGATTTTTAATGTCACACACAATGGTAGTGTCTTTCTAGTAGAGGTTGAAAAAAGTACCTGACCTTACTACCCCTCTCTAGTTTCATTTCTTTCTTTTAAAAATCTCTTTTCCTCTCGTCTTCACTCTGAATTTCTGATTAATATTTTAAAATTTCTGATTTTACTAAGTTTTACTGACTTCCTAAATGACCCAATCCATAAACCCTTCTTACACAGACAAAAAGAACCCTCCCCAAACAAAAACCACCATCATCTAGACATAATCACTGTAGTGTTTTTTCGCTTTTTGCAGTTTTTGGCTGGAGCTGGGTTTGAACCCACCACCTCCGGTAAATGGGGCTGGCGCCCTGCTCCTTTGAGCCGCAGGCGCCACCCGTAAAGTAGTGTTTTTATTCCAGCCTTCATTCTGTATGTTTATAGGCACGTTATTATAATGGTGGGATTATACTATTTGTTGTCTGACTTGATATATTAAATATAATAGCATTCAATTTATTGCTATACACAATTTTTATAAACTTTTGATATGACAGACAAAAATATACAAATTATAGGCATAAATTAGATGAATTTTTACAAAGTGACAACAACCAGCTCAAGGATAAAGATCATTACAGGTAGCAAAGTTTCATTTTTTGCCCATTCTGTCATCATCTCTCCCCCAAAGTTATCCCTAGTATAGTTTTTAATCACTGTTTCTTTCTTCCTTTTCTTTCCTTTTCTTAAGAAACTTTTTAAAAAATTACAGAAACTATAATAAATGAAACAACATGGTTATATAAGGTAAGCTAATTCAATCTTACCTCCCTAAGAGAATCAATTTTAACAGTTTAACGTGAATCCTTCTACATTCTATTTTCAAACATACATACGGTTTTTTTTTTTTCAGGTCATACTTCATACTACATTAACTCTACAACTTTTGTACACACAATACAGCTATCATTCTAAGCCAATACATATAGATTTAACTCATTTTTTTAAAGAGCTGTACATTGGTCTTTAGAATGGATAATTTGTGGGAGGCACCAGTGGTTCAGTGACTAGGCGCCACCCCATATACTGAGGGTGGTGGGTGGTGGGTTCAAGCCCAGCCCCGGCCAAATTGGAAGAAAAAAATAGCCAGGTGTTGTGGCAGGTGCCTGTGGTCCCAGCTACTTGGAAGGCTGAGGCAAGAGAATCACCTAAGCCCAAGAACTGTAGGTTGCTGTGAGCTATAACAACGCAGCACTCTACACCACAGCACTCTACTGAGGGCGATAGAGGGAGACTCTGTCTCAAAAAAAAAAAAAAAAAGAATGGATAATTTGTTTAACCATTTCCTGACTTGCTTCTACTTTTTTGCTACTACAAACAACAGAGTAAAAAAATTCTTGTACCACTATCTCTACACAACAGTGGCTACCCAGTGGATTAGGCCAAAAAATGTATATTTAAAAATTTCTATCAGTTATGAACAGATTACTTTCTAGAAAGTTATACAATTTACACTCACCAACAATGTGAATGTTTCCAAATCTACACCACCACATTCTTTTAATTTTTGTGAAGCTAATGAATGATACTTTTAATGAATGATAATTTAATTTCTCCTGATACTAGTGGAGGTAAGGAAGCTACGCTGTACCATAGATATCCTACTTGTTAAAGTAACAGTCTATTTATTCCCCTTACTTGTACTTCTGAATAAGAAACTAAAGCCAGGGACCAACAGCAGTCAAATCTGAAAGTTATCTTCATCATCACATCCATCCTGAGGCTGGCTGCACCATAATATTGGGCCATTATCATGCTTCCTTCTTTATCTGCTCATTCAGATTAATGGGATTCCTTTTCTTTTCAAACAGCTTGGTATTAAGAACATTTAATTTGATCAACCTATGATGATAAGATAGGTGGTCCTCCACACCTTACCCAAGTTATCTACAACAAAAGGCTCAAGAAAATTTGATTGCTAACTCCTTGATAAGAGATCTCAGGCCACTTTGAACTTCAGTTTCACATCTTTTTTAAAATTGTGATAAAATATATATACATAAAATTTTAACATTTTAAGTATACAGTTCAGTGGCATTAAGTATATTTTCACTGTTGCACAATCATTACCATGATCCATCTTCAGAACTCCTATCTTAATAGCCATTAAAGTAAGGAAGAATCTCATCCCAGAATAGCCAAACATTGCAGAGTTAATGATATTGTCTGAACTACTTCAAGCTAACCAAGCATATTAGGATATGAGGTAGAAATAATTTAAATAGTAAATTCCATTTATATTAATTAAATGGAATATTGGGATTAACATTAGATTTTCTTATCAAATTTAATTACTACTTGGGGTATTCTTTTTGCATGTTGAAGACTCAGATCAAAATGGCTCAAAAGGAAGTAGTACTTCAATGTTTTCTCCTTCAGACTACACAAATCATGCCTGATTGGCCCATGACATGCAATGGTGACTGAAAAATAAAAAGGCATTTCAGTAAGCCAAAAGAGAGTTATTTGAAAAACTATATAAAAGATGGCATTAGAATATGAAGTGGGCTCGGTGCCTGTGGCTCAAGTAGCTAAGGCGCCAGCCACATACACCTAAGGTGGCGGGTTAGAATCCAGCCCGGGCCTGCCAAACAACGATGGCCACAACCAAAAAAAATAGCGAGGCATTGTGGCGGGCGCCTGTGGTCCCAGCTACTTGAGAGGTGGAGGCAGGAGACTCGCTTGAGCCCAGGACTTGGAGGTTGCTGTGAGCTGTGATGCCACAGCACTCTACCCAGGGGGACAGCTTGAGGCTCTGTCTCAAAAAAAAAAAAAAAAGAATATGAAGTGGCCTGCAAGAGGTGAGTTGCTATGACACCAATTTGGACCTTCAGAAGATTAAAGCTTTTCATGAGCTCCAAATTGTTAACTTAAATTTACATTAAATTTTTGAAAGCTTGTTTGGAGGTTCTAGTGGGGGAGCACAGCTACTCCTATACCCCTGACTGAATAACGGTCCTCCTCTTTCACCCAGCGTGCAGTGTCGGGAGGGACGCACATGGAATGGTGAGGGAAGAAGGAGACAATCGCCTAGCCAGCCAGATCAGCCAAATCAACCCTGGCGATTAATGGGATGACAGATGTCGCAGCCAGATCGCCCTCACATCCTACATAAAAATTTTGAATTTGCAACAGTTGAAAACAAAGTGAAGTTTAAAAGAAGCCAAGCTGGTTGAAAAATGTTAAAAAATCTAGCTTCTTCCCTGCTGGATGTGCTGTAAAATAGTTTTAAAAGAAGACAGGATGTGTGAACTCAATTGACCTAATTTTGAGTTCTAGTTCTTCCCCTTGGTGCCTGTGAAAACCTGGGCAAGTTAATCTCTCAACTATAAAATGGGAAAATAGCAACTTCGTATTAGAATTATAGCTACCTGGCACACAGTGTATATAACTTGAAAAACAGTAGTTTTATCAATAAAATAGGTTTAATGGGTTTTTTTTTTTTAGCATCTATAAAATAAAATCTAACTTCTTTACATGGAAGAAGGCTCTTCATGATGGTCGATGACCATCTTTAGGGGCAGCTTTATATATAACTCAACCTCCAACTTTATACTCCAGTCATTGTTCCTGCACCCCTCATACCTCTGAGCTTTTCAATCAGGATTTCCCGTAGGGAATGCCCTCTTTATACTTGACTTTTTAGAGGTACTCACCTTCAGTGAATTTCTAAATATTTATTGAGTCTTTCCTGGCACTATGATTGATACCAGATACTATTCCTCTTCTGTGACATTAATTCAGGATCATCTTACACGATTTAAGGTGGTTTTTTTTTTAATTATAAAGCTGTATTTTATAGCTATTTCCATTCTAGAAACTGTTATATTGTATTATAATTATTTCCAGGGCTGTGTTTGCAATGGATCATGTGTTCTTTCACAGCCAGGACAGTGTCTTTTTGCCCTCTTAGTCTAGCGAACTCTGATTCAATAAATATTTATTGAATACATACTATTGGTGTTGCTATTAATTCAACTAAATAAATGTTAAGTTGAGTAAATACCAAGCACTCAGTGAGTACTGGAGACTTAAAGATAAGTAAAATACAGTTCATGTCCCATGAAGTTCTCATTTAGTGACTGAGACAGATGTGCTGTCTTTGAATGAAGTATAAGATGAGCATTTTTCACCCGTCTGGTTCAGAGCTTCACCCCCTAATTTCAATTAAGTTTCAACAAATATTTACCAAGCAATCAGATGTAGCCACCCAAACTTTGAATGAATTACTATGACTGTGAGAAATGTTGCCATCAGTGACATGATTTCCCAAATATGGTAAACAACTCTTGGTGGAGTTCTAAACGAAAGAAGATAATACTGTCCTTCAGTAAAGCAGTGGTTTTTATTCCTGGAAAACTCAACATATATTAAAACTTGGCAAAAAGTTCTAGGTGTATATGTAAAACTGAGTTAGGTTCCAGGCTCTGAAAACTATAAACAGATTTTTCCACTAATGTGTAACTGACATGTCATCTAGGGCTAGGACTATTCTTGATGAACATCCAGTACCTTTCAGCCTTACCCAGTAAGTGATAAGAGCACACATCCCAGTCACTAGGATATCCCCAGAGAGCAGCACTGATTGCATCAGTGGAGAATGACTATGGTAGGAAAAAGAAAAGGGGCCAGGAGGACATTATGTTAGCCCAGTTAGGAGGTAAGAAAAAGACCTCTTTGAGGAAATAACTTTTCATCTTAGATCTAATAGGAATTGCCAAAAAAGAACTGTTAAGTAAAGGCAGAGGCTAGGAGGGCCTCATAGATTGTTAGGAACTTTGGACTTCATTCTAAGGATAATATAAAGTTTGTGAAGGGAGTTTCACTTTATCTTATTTTGTTTATTTATTCATTTATTTTATTATTTTGAGACAGAGTCTCACTTTGCTGCCTATGGAGTCACAGCTCATAGCAACCTCAAACCCCTAGGCGTAAGCAATTCTCTTGCCTCAACCTTTCGAGTAGATGGGATTACAGGCATCAGCCATAACGCTCAACTATTTTTTAGAGACAGTCTCACTTTTGCTCAGGCTGGTCCTGAAATCCTGAGCTCAGGTGATCCACCCGCCTCGGCCTCCCAAGTGCCGAGTTTACAGGCATGAGTCACCATGCCCGGCCTGTGAACAGAGTTTCAAACTGATAAAAGACATGATTAAATATAAACCTGGAAAAGGCTTAATTCTCCTAGGCAGCAAAAATGGTGGAGAGGCTCATTTTCTGCTCTATAACTTCAGTATTTTGTTGATTTTTATTAAAAGTATCATTATTTTTATGATTAAAAATGATTTAAAAAGGTGGTGCTCGTAGCTCAGTGGGTAGGGGGACAGCCACATACACGGAGGCTGGCAGGTTGGAACCTGGCCCAGGCCAGCTAAAACAAGAATGACAACTGCAACAACAACAACAAAAATAGCCAGGTGTTGTGGGCGGGTGCCTGCAGTCCCCAGCTACTTGGGAGGCTGAGGCAAGAGAATCACTTAAGCCCAGGAGTTTGAGGTTGCTGTGAGCTGTGACACCATGGCACTCTATCTACCCAGGGCGACAGCTTGAGAATGCGTCTCAAAAAAAAAAAAAAAGATTTAAAAAACCCATCAGGTCTGGGCTGCTAATCCCAGCATTTTGCGAGGCCAAAGCAAGAGGCCAGGAGTTTGAGACCAGCATGGGCAACACAGTGAGACAGTGTCAAAAATCAAACCAAACCAAACCCTATCAGACTGCAGTGAGGGCAGGAGGAAGACTTAACTGTCCAATCTGCATGTAAATCTCTCCAGTGTGTTAGAGGAAAGGCAATCAAATTTCACAAGAGACCTAAGACACTACCAAAAAATCTGGTACTTAAATATTAAAAACTTAAACATATTCAATATTTTGTCAATAATAGTGATAGCTAATATTTTCTGAGTACCAGCCAATGTTCTAAATACTACATATGTTAACTAATTTAATCCTTACAACTTCTATGCTGTATTAATAGTAACTACCTTTTATAGATAATTGAGGCACATCAAAGTTTTACTTGCCTAAGGTTACATAGCTTAAAAAATGACAGAGCCATGACTCAAACCTAAATTCTACTCTCTATGCCTCTGATGTACTTGCCTTTCCCCCAGAAACATCGATACAAACTGGGAAACTAATCATAAATGAAACCATTTGTATACTAAAGAAATAACATAACTTGATACCTTTGTGTGATGTTAAAAGAGAAAAGTAAAAATCAAAATTCAGTCATAGAAATTATAGATTTTAAAAGTACACATGTAGTCTAAATATATGTGAGATATATAATATTTATTATATATATAACATATATAATAAAATGAGATATTTCAATAGTATTGAGTAAATAAGTTAAAAACATTCCAAATCTAACCTTTGCAACATCCCTTTACTGTAAGTACCAAGTATTATTTTCATCTGACAAGCAGATAAATCAAAACACAGCTTAAGAAATTTGCTGAATCATTTGCTGAATACAAATCAGATAGGTAACATGCCCAGGAATTGTCTCTTATACTGTTTTTTTATAAAAAGACACTACAATGAGCAAAGAAGAAAAAATAAATAGAGATAGCCAAAGGTCTAAAAAGAGCATGCTATTTAAAGAACATAATTATTTAATAAAACTTTTATAAGCTATTGAACAAAGTTCAGGTACGAACAAAAAGAAGTGAAGTCTAAAAGCTGAGCTGATAACTTTTAAAAAATGATTTTCTTTAAAATGTCAAAGAATCAAAATGTCGGGAAGGTGTTAAATTATAGCTATCAGTAGAATACGAAAGTCCATTAAGAAATTCTATAAAGCAGTCAGAGGTTATAGAACGAGAAAGTGGAGAAAAATCAAAACTATCTGTTGAGCCTGTATTAGTTAAGGAAATATGTTCAGTGAGATCAGAAGGACAGGGATCACAATTTATGTTATACAGTGCAAGGCACATAGGTTTTAAGGCTTCTTTGCTTGACTGATTAAGGTAAACTATCTAGTTCACCACTTAAAAAAATGAGGCTAAGAAGTTAAAATTTTAGGCTCAGTGCCCATGACTCAGTGAGCAGGGCTCTGGCCACATACACCCAGGCTGGTGGGTTCAAACCCAGCCTGGGCCTGCTAAACAACAATGACACCTACAACCAAAAAATAGCCAGGCATTGTGGCAGGCGCCTATAGTCCCAGCTACTTGGGAGGCTGAGGCAAGAGAATCACTGAAGCCCAAGAGTATGAGATTGCTGTGAGCTGTGACACCACAGCACTTTACCAAGGGTGATATAGTGAGACTGTCTCAAAAAAAAAAAAATTGTGTCGTACCCCCAAGAATTATGCCATACATCATAACTCCCCTTTTT
Organism: Galagoides demidoff; assembly: GCA_963574575.1. Taxonomy (NCBI): domain Eukaryota; kingdom Metazoa; phylum Chordata; class Mammalia; order Primates; family Galagidae; genus Galagoides; species Galagoides demidoff. Next base: position 12,756 of record CAUYQV010166699.1, read on the forward strand.
CTTCTCCTCTCCCTCATTATCCTACCCCCTACCATGTATTAGATCATTACTGCCTTCACATTAGAATTGAGTACATTGGATTCATGCTTCTCCATTCTTGTGACGCTTTACTAAGATGGAGACTTTACATCTTTTCTATTAACATGGATTGAGTTGAAACAATTTTTTTTTTAAAGTCTACTATCAAAGAGAGCAAGTGATAAGAAGGGAAAGCTTTATCCCAAAATCCAACCCAATCTATAACCAGGTAATTCCTATACATTAATTAACAGTCATGACAGCACTAAGGCAGGATCAATTTTATATTAAGTGAGGTTCAGCAAGGTTAAATAGCATACCCAGCTATTATGTGGCAAAGTAGGCATTCAAAACCAAAACTGTTTGATTCCAAAGTTTGGACTGTGCCTACTAATAACAGCAACCCTGTTAACATTAATGCGAGCTTCCAGGTGCCAGTTAGTATGCTAAATTCTTTAAACTCATGATCTCATTTAATGCCCTGAGTTTGTACTATTATTACGTCCATTTTATAGAAGAACTTAAGCAATGTGTCCAAGATTATACAGACAGTAATGAATAAAGCCAGGCTTCAAACCCATATGCACCCAACTCCAGAGCCTGTGCACTGAACCATTCGGCTGTTATTCTCATATTCTGCCATCTCCATGAACAAGTCACTAGCTCCTAACAGAACTCAATACTAGGTAGATTACGATTGCTTTTGGCATATACTTTTTCCTTTTCCTTTCGACTCCACGCAGTACCAAGAACCCAATAGCTCTTGAGTGTCTACTTTCATCTGTTCCATCATTTCAGATGTGATAAGTGCACCTTGCCTTTCAGAGTCCAAACTTCTCACTTTTAACCAAAACATAAGGCTGATAAGTCCACGTAAGTTAACACTTTCCCTTTCCCTATATTTCACTTTTGGTCAGATCACTGTCACCCTCAAAACACCAGCTCTCTGTTGAGTTCTACAACAGATTTAACCTTCATGGCTGGTCTCACTCTCCATATATGTTTATGCAACTTCAATCACTGGTTCTCAATCCTGACCACACATTATAATTACTGAGAACTACCAGTTGAGAAACCCTATGTTAAGTCAGTAAATCTGCTCTTGGCAATTTCCATTTTTTCTTATTCTAATGAACTGCAGTGTCTAGCCTATTAGGAAATAACAGAAAATAGTGCATGGTGGCACACACCTGTAGTCCAGTGACTCAGGCTGAAGTGGGAGGATTACTTGAGCCCAGGAGTTGGAGGCTGCAGTGAATGATGATCACATCACTGCAATCCCACCTCAAGAAAAAAAGGCAGAAAGGGATCGAGGGAAGGAGAAGGAAAGGAGCAAGGGAGGAAGGGAGGAAAGGAGGGAGGGAGGGAAAGAGGGAGGAGGGAACTATAGAAACTAGGAAAAAGAGAAACAGAAAGCAGATTGCACTAATAGGAAAATATCACTAATCACCGGAAAGCCTTTGATAAAAACCAAAACAAAAGAACATACTGCTTAAAGTCACATAATAACATGTATTACTTAGTAAGGAATGGATGCATCAGAACCCAGAAAGAACAATGTCCATTACTGTATAATTTAATAGTGACAGAGAATGGATAAGGAGTTTTGCATTTAAGTTCTAAGACAGAAATGAAACTTGGGAATAGTCAAGTTTGGGAAAGAAAATAAGTGTTTATTGCTGGGAAATTATAATAAAACATACTAGAAAAGCATGATCCTTAATAGGCAAAATATGATTTAAATTTGTATATCAAATCAATTTATCTTTTGAATGATAACCACATCTTTCTTCAAATAGTAAGTTATTTGTAAAAAAAAAAAAAAAGAGACAGAGCCTCAAGCTGTCCCCCTGGGTAGAGTCCCCATCACAGCTCACGGCAACCTGCAACTCCTGGGCTCAAGTGAGTCTCCTGCCTCAGCCTCCAAGTAGCTGGGACCACAGGTGCCCGCCACAACGCCCAGCTATTTTTTGGTTGCAGCCATCATTGTTGTTTGGCGGGCCGGGCTGGATTCGAACCCACCACCTTAGGTGTATGTGGCTGGCGCCTTAGCCACTTGAGCCACAGGCGCTGAGCTGTTATTTGTAAAATTAAAAGTAAACTCTACTAAATAAACCTACACATTAAAATTCAAATATACAAAATAAGTAAATTAGGTCTCTATTCTAGGATTCATTAATGAGCATTACCAAGGATTCAATGGACTACTGTCACTGCCTGTATCAATGCTATTCCAATAGTTTTCATTAATGTGACATGGGTTTTTTTTCTGAAAAGCTCTTTTAAAGTCTTCTTAAAGTACTACAACATGATTGTAAATTTTCTTTCATAAAGTTGGCTGATCACCACCAAGTGGTTTCAAGTAATACAGTGCTTAATAATTTCAAAGTACTTTCATATTTTATCTTATTTTCAACTATCTTGTGAGTTGAGGAAAACAACCTCAATGATGTTAAGTAACTTGCCAAAAGTCATTTACCTAGTAAATATTAAGAACTGGATTGCAATTAACATTTTCCTATTTCTGGTTCAATGTTTCCACTACTCCCTTTGATTCACTGTTCATTAAATATATAATATATATAATAATCCATTAAAAAGTAGTTTGTCTTAAAGTTAAAACTACTCTGTACCATGTGATGATACACTTGCTGATTTATATGTTGGCATTTATAAAAGATGGAGACAAACCTGTGGTATTCTAGCAAGTACTCTTGGTGAAATACTGGCATTTGATAATTTAAAATATATCAGTACCAGGCAAGTTACTAATTATAACTATACGTGCTGAATTTAAAAAGCTAGTAAAAAAGGGCTATGATGCAAATAGCAAATATTTTCCTGTGAAACACATCTGAAATGGTAAGCAAAATCAAAAAGGTAAATTAATATTTTAGAATCCACTTTTATTTATAAAGTGAGATACACTTACACACGTTATGGGAAGCCAAGCTAATAATTTTTTTACAAATTAGATACAGTGTTTCCCCCAAAATAAGGTACTATCTTGTATTTATTTTTTCTCAAGAAGACACACTACGGCTTATTTTCAGGGGATGTCTTATTCTCTGTGCTGAAATGCGTGGCATGGCTATGCAGATCCACTGCATAGCCATGCCCATCACTAGGTCTTATTATCGGGGTAGGGCTTATATTTAACAAATACATAGAAATCTCCTAGGGCTTATTTTGGGGATAGGTTTTATTCTCAGGGAAACCCAGTAGCACATGGGGATAAATATTACAGGGTCATCTTGGTAACTACAAATATAATGTTTTGTTGTAGTTAGATTGCTCCTATAGATCTGAAGTGAGAGGGCTCCAGGAATTTCTTATTCATGTCCTAACCTATCCTTGATTAGGTATAATGTGTGGGTTTATTATTTTACATTTTCAAGTGTAAATAGAAGAAGCACAAAACAAGGGCTAATTTTTTTAGAAAAGGGTTAAAGCACTTTAGTAAACAGTTATCAGGTTGATTATCATTAGCTTTTACCTAACCTTTCATTTATTCATAGAGATCTCACATACAACTGGGGCACATAATAAATTACAGGAAGACAAACACAGCAAAAAAAACTTAAGTCAATTTTTACAAATTTAGTTCCCAAACTAAATATTGTTTCATACTTCTTGCTGCTGTAGTAGAAATGGCATAGGCTCTGGAGTCATACTTACGTGAGTTTAAATGTCAGTTCTCTCAATTATTAACTATCTTTTTTTTTTTTTTTTGAGACGGAGCCTCAAGCTATCCCCCTGGGTAGAGTGCCATGGCATCACAGCTCATAGCAACCTCCAACTCCTGGGCTCAAGCGAGTCTCCTGCCTCCGCCTCCCAAGTAGCTGGGACCA
>CAUYQV010166701.1:0-13836 GCA_963574575.1 Galagoides demidoff
GGAGAAAAGGGAACACTTCTACACTGCTGGTGGGAATGCAAACTAATAAATTCCTTTTGGAAAGACATCTGGAGAACACTAAGAGAACTAAAAATAGACCTGCCATTTGATCCTAGAATTCCTTTATTAGGTATTTATCCAGAAGACCAAAAATCACATTACAACAAAGATATTTGTATCAGAATGTTTATTGCAGCCCAATTTATAATTGCTATGTCATGGAAGAAGCCCAAGTACCCATCAACTCACAAATGGATCAATAAATTGTGGTATATGTACACCACGGAATATTATGCAGCCCTAAAGAAATATGGAGACTTTACCTCCTTCATGTTTACATGGATGGAGCTAGACAATGTTCTTCCTAGCAAAGTATCTCAAGAATGGAAGAAAAAGTATCCAATGTACTCAGTTCTGTTATGAAACTAATTTATAGCTTTCATATGAAAGCTATAACCTAATTATAGCCTAAGAATATGGGGAGGGGAGGGTGATTGGTGGGATCGACTCTATGGTTTATTTTACAAGGGTACAAGTGACTCTTTCTAAAAGTAGAATATAAATGTCTTAACACAATAACTAAGAAAATGACATGAAGGCTATGTTAACCAGTTTGATGAAAATATTTCAAATTGTATACGAAAACACCACATTGTACCCCATGATTGCATTAATGTACACAGCTATGATTTAATAAAAAAAAAGGGATCTGATAGTTAAAAAAAAGAAAAAAAAAAGAAAATTTTGAGTATTGTCTTGAGTTGATAGAATGCAATAGTATAAACTAAAGGGATTTAAATTGGTGAGGTACAGACATTTTGTCAATTTGTTTTAACTGAAAAAAATCTGTTAAGGGTCACTTTGGCAACACAGGCTGACTTGAAGTTGACTCCAGTTGTACTTGAAGAGGGTGTATCTGGAGCAGGGGAGTAGGAGTGGCTTTCTAAGAGCCATTCACCTTATCCCTTTGTTTGTAGGTCAGTCACATTTGCATGAGGAATCCAAATGAATAAGTCTTTTTAGAAGAAAGATCTGATATCACTGAACACTGCTATTTAGCACCACAGCAGACTTAAATCAAGACCCAGTGGCAAGAAAAAGCAACAAGTCCTCTGGAATTACTGTCCAGTGGAGGGTGGTGCCTGTGGCTCAGAGGAGAAGGGCGCCAGCCCCATATGCCAGAGGTAGCAGGTTCAAACCCAGCCTTGGCAAAAAACTGCAAAAAAAAACCTGTCTGGTGGAAAAAAGGGAGTCCATGTTGGTAGCCAATGCTCAAAACAAAGGCCCGAGTATTGTCGAGGGAACAATACTACATTTTCCATATGTCCTAGAAAACTTTTAATAGTTCTAACCATCTTCCTAGCTAATGGTGCTTTGCTTTAGAGTATATTCTAAGGGGTGTTACCAGAGACGTCTGAAACTTCACAGGCCAAGTTTGGAATGTTAACGCTGTGCCCCCAAGAATCTAAATAGCAGTGCCTTAAGTCAACTAACTTCATTTCACTTCCTGTGCAAAGAAAACGACTACAACTTGGACTTTACCCTATAAATGCAAACAATGTAGCCTAATCATGTGTATCCCCATGTTAACCTGAAATTAAAAAATTAAATAAATAAATAGAAAAAGAATAAAATTAAAAAAAATCATAAACACAGCCTCTTGGCTTCTTGGCCTTCTTGCTCTGGCAATGGAGGACCATGCGCTGTCTGTGGCGAATGTATCTTGCTCAGTAAGTATCTTGTTCTTTCTCTGTAAACCTATCTTTCTTTTTTTCTCAACGAATTTTGTTTCAAGCTTGCCTTTAAAAAAAAAAAAATCATAAACACAGATAAAACCTCTTCATTGTTGGTAGGTCAACAGTGCCCCCTTGTGGCTATCATCAGGAAAAACAACGTTGGCATGAACTAGCTGTCAACCTCAGGTATTTGAAAGAAGGTGGAGAACTTTGTGTTCGGAAAACTTATAATGTTATTAAACCTTTGTCAGAGACATAACCTGCGAAAATCTCCCATTCTGAGGGCCGTCTGCTTGACTGACTTACTGTGTTCTTGGCTGTGCAGAAGTTAACCAGTTTGATGGAAATGTTTCAAATTGTATGTGAAAACACCACACTGTACCCCAGAAGTGCATTAATGTACATAGTTACCACTCAATTAAAAAAAATGGCAACAATCAAAGCAAGAAAAAAGGCAATGCTAAAAAAATTAATTTGTTAACTTGTAAGGGTTAACATAAGGAAATACAGTATGTAGTAAAGAAGATGACAAAAAGATTGGAGTAATGTGAACAAATTACATTTTCATGGAATCTTGGAGAGGAAATGGTTTCTAAATAAATTCATCTCTAGTGTAGCCAAATTCAGTAAGAGTGAGTATTGAAGAAATTGCTAAATTATCAGGAACACTTCACTTCTTATGTATGGTGACTGCTAGCATGTTATTACGTGTGGAATTTTGGTCAAACTAGACTATGATTACTTTGAAGAATTTTCGATCCTGTGTCCCGAACATGGCAAGCTTCTCCCTGATGTCAGTTTGTTCCACCTGTAACCTTAGTATAAATCTCGAGGATGCTATAGAACAGAAGACTGTAGAAAGCTGTAGCCTCATACTCTGGTACTTAATATCAGAGTGGCACTTGCAACACTCTTCTGGGATTGCTTTTGCTTCTTCCTCATGACCTGAAACTAAGTTTTGTTGGCATAGTGTACACATAGCTGAGTTTCAAAAGGAATCTGCTTGATTTTCTCAAAAAAATTTTGTAGACGAGATGGACATGTGGGAGAGGTGGATGAATGACAGTTTATCCCACTGGATTCTGAGCCAAAATTATCACAAGAAAACCTGCTGATGCCTTTGAAATTCTGATACACTACACCAATAAAGTCTGGCAACCTTGTTCTTTGGGAAGAATCATGCTGGTCCCAGATAATTAGTCTTTTTGTTTCTAAGTGTTCTTTAAATAGGCTTTGAAAAATAGGCTCTGGAATTTTTCTAGATTCTTCTTCAAATTCTTTGAGTTTAAGAAATCAACATTTTTTTTTAAGACAGTAATACTATATGTATGTCTGTCTTTCTAATTCTGGCACTGTCTCTTGCTAATGGATTTATAATATTAATTTCATTACATGCCACACGTTATTGTTCTTAAGTCATGTGAGCTGGTTCATCAGAAAAGTTCTATGCAGAATGTACATGGAACGTATCATCTGTTTGTCCTACAGAAAACTTGGATCCTATGTTAAAGGGTGCAAAAATCTGTGTAGTAAGGAATGAAAATAGGATGGTTGTCCGTGGGTCTAACAATCGTGCTAAAAAATATTGCATCACGTTCTAAGGTCTTGCTTAAATCCAGTTGAAGGAACCAACCTTTGTCTTTTTTTACCTCCAACTCTATGCCCTGTTCTTTACACTTTCATATTTCATATGACCTATACATTCTGCATTCTGCTCACCATAGATGTGTTTTCTTTTCCTATCTGCTCGTTCTTTCAGATTGCCTTTGACGATAAGAACATACAATCTTACTCATTTAATGTCTATGTTATTTTTCTTCTTTTTTTCCCCCTTGTAAATAATTATATAAAGGCTTAAGGGTGAGAAATGAGGCAAGAACAGGCAAAAGAATTCCTGGGGCCTGAAGTAATTTAAGTTGGCAATAACGAGTTTGCCAATAAGTCAAACTACTTTTCTTATTAGTCCTTATCACGGGCTAAAGGAGGAACTGAGATCAGTAGCTGGTGTTGAGCTATCACCTTCCAGAACATAAGAAATATACGAAATGGTTTCCAGGAACAATTGTATTTCCTTCCTTTCTCTCTTATGTTTTTTCTTTAATATATTTTCTATTATATGTGTTCTACACTAACGCTGTAATAGAATAATTAAGAAGAAAAAATGATCCACCTACAGGAAAAATTTAATGTGTATTAATTTAGGAACCCAAACTAATCTAGAGGTTCAATTAAGTTTTCCCTCAAAGGGCATTTATTTATATTGAGAGATGGAGTTGCCCGCATCCCCTCCCCCATAGGTCGAAGAGAAACCCAGAAAGAGATGACAGTTGAAAAAAGAAAAATAATGTTCTAGGGGTTGAAAGAACTCTAAAGATAGAAATGGGGGTGGATGAAAAGTAGCGATTTGGGAGAGAGAATGACCCGAGGTTAGTGTGGAGAGAAAGTAATTTGATCAAGCAGGCCTTCTGAATGATCTTGTATCATGTTCTAAAAGTATTCAGAAGTCTTTGAAATAATTTAAACAAGGGAGCAATATGAACATTTCCTGAGGTTTGTGTGGTAAGTAGAGTTAAAAGGAACCATAATGCATGCAAGAAAAATGACAATACTAGAGGTGTGGGTAAGACCAACTACGTCAATTTGTTCACAGCAGTGCTTTGTATTTTTATAACAGCACTAATCCCAGTCATGAGGGCTCCACCTAACTAGCTCTCAAAGTCCTCACCTCCTCATACTGCAACACTGGGACTGCAGTTTTGGCGTATAGATTTGAGGGGAAATGTCACAAACCTTTAGTCCACTGCACGACTCTTTATCATGTTCTATCTTCCTAACACCACTTATATGAAAGGTTCATAAGACCAATGTGAGAAAATTCCAGAGACAGGATTCTATTATGCTATTGTTATGAAAATTAGACATTCACTCTTCCTGTATGTATCTGTCTCTTTATATATATATATGTGTGTGTGTGTACATGTGTGTGTGTGTATAGTTCTGCCTGGGAATCAAAGATTCAGCAACATTTTCAATGGTATAGGATAAGTTTCACAAAATTCCTATGTACAGTTCATAACAAGCAAGATAAAATTATTGTTTTCATAATCCATATAATTTAAGCACTTACAATTTACTAATACAAGGTAATTTCTAGCATCCATTTGGCTAATTAGCAAACATGCTTTGATATTCATCATGGTGACTAATAATACCACTTCTTATTCTCGAGATGTGACTAGTAGCACTTGCAGTGGCCTAGTAGCCATATTTAGATTGTATCTTTGCTTTTATCACACCAATTTTCTACTATTGGGGAGTAAATTACTGATGAGAACTGTCTTAACCTGATGTTGTTTATCTTATATCTGTGCACTTTCTGCTTTGCAGAAAACCACTATGTATTTGAAATAACAAAATATAGTGCTTTAAAAATTGGTTATAGATTTACCAGTATGGCCTTTTAAATTTTTTTTCTAGGGACAGAGTTTGCTTTGTCACCCTTGGTACAGTGCTGTGAGGTAGTGACATAGCTCACAGCAGTCTCCAACTTTTGGATTCAAGTGATCCTCTTGCCACAACGCCTGGCTATTTTTAGAGAAAGGGTCTCACTCTTGCTTTTAATTGATTGCATTTCCTCCTTTTTTTTTTTGGCTATACCAGATTTACATTCACTTCCCTAGGACCTAGAGGCCAAAACTACAAACCCTAACTCATTAAAAAGTATCATTTGCAGCTTATAAACTCTATCCACATTTAAGCAGTATTGCTTCATACAGTCAACGTTCATTCCAAGATGAGATATGAGTGGAAAGTCTTGTAATTCCGTAGCTTTCTACATATTTAAAAATCAATAAGGCTTTACACAGCCCCATGGTATAATCTCTCATATGCTTCTTAAGCCAATACATAATCACAAATCACAGAGTTAGAAGAGTTTACTTAGCTTGGATTTATGAAAAATGTACTGTGTATTTTAGTACTAAGTATGAAGAAAATGTTAATTTTTTTCTGGAAAATAATAAAACAAAATAATAAATTTGTGAATAAAACAAATGGAAATTTTTTAAAGTTGTAACACTGCAAGGTTATAACTATATTGTAATGTCCATACACATATATATACACACACATACTTGTTCTATTACTTAATGGTTTATGGATGCATTCTGCTATAAGAATTTATTTCTGTGCAGTTAGAATAATACCTTGTTTTTACATGGGTTCTTCTCAAACCAGTGGCAATAAAATCTTTATATCACCTCGTACTGGCATATTTTATTTATCTTGCTTAGTTTCTCTCCATTTTCCTTTTTAAGTCACATAAATTGATATTTTAAAAATAATGAGTTTATTGATAAGAACCTGGGAGGACAGACTAAATTCAAAACATTTAACTTGAAAATAAATCAAGGAAATTAAGAGATGAAATAATATGTAGCATTATCCCCCCAAGGAAGGATTGCTCCTAAGGAAAAGATTCTTACATCTAGGACTTTGAGAGCATAGTTAAATACCTGTGGTCAATGGATTCTTCTTATTAGATGGACCAAAATAGCTATGAGAGAAAGTCTGGAAATCCTGGTACAAATGCACTTGAATTAAGGCAACTAATGAGCTTGGACAAGTTATGATCTCCCCTCATCTCCTTCCCTCTCCATATTCCACTAATTATCTCATTCTGGTCTCATAATAAACCATAGGTGTTTATTAATCAGATTTTCTTTTTTGAGTGAGTTAGACTCACAGTCTTGCTGTACAATTTGATTCTCTTCATCGCCTCCCATCCATTTCTTTAGGTTGGTTCATTCTCTGTCAATTCAGGTTGCTCTAAAAAAAAATTACCATAGACGGGGGGCTTTAAGAACAGGTCTGGAGACTAAGGAGTTCAAGATCAAGGTTGGGCAGATCCAGTGTCTGATGAGGGCCTTTCTACTGGTTTGTCGGTGGCTTTCTTCTCCTTGAATCCTCATAAGGCAAGTGAAGAGCAGAAAAGAAGAAAGGTCTTCTGGGCAGTGCCTGTAACTCAGTGGGTAGGGCGTTGGCCCCATATACCGAGGGTGGCGGGTTCAAACCTGACCCTGGCCAAACTGCAACAAAAAAGTAGCTAGGCATTGTGGCAGGTGCCTATAGTCCCAACCACTCCAGAGGCTGAGGCGAAAGAATTGCGTAAGCCCAGGAGTTGGAGGTTGCTGTGAGCTGCGATGACACAGCACTCTACCAACAGCGATAAAGTGAGACTCTGTCTCTAAAAAAAAAAAAAAGCGCAAGCTCTTCTGTTTCTTCCTCATAGTCATGGATCCCATTCTCAGGGGCTCCACCTTTATGACCTAATTAGCTCCCAAGGAGCATTTCTAAATATCAACACATTTGGGCTTAGAATATTAATTTTAGGGGTCACAGACATTCAGGATATAATATCATCTACTTTAAAAATGTTTATATCTCAATAGCCCTCTACCTCAGGTGCTACCTACTCTAGTTCAAGTTCAATTATTCTTTGCTAGATATCTAACACAATATCTATATTTTATCTTAAAATATGTATACAGCAAACAATGTAACTGTTATGTGAGTTAAGACTATCAAGATAATTTGGCTTAAAAATGAGATTATTCTTATAACTTTTTTCAGGCTTTGATTTGGTTGATGGAATTAGAAAGAAAATACATTTTTAATTTATTTTTAATTAGGAGCAGATGATCTTTGGCACCAGAATCCTAAAGCTTTTCTTTTCCAAATTCCTTAAAGACACATGCTTTATTTTATTAGCCTTCATTTTACCAATATATAACATAGGAAGTGATAGTATAAATTAAATAAAAACAAGTAATTCTTACAGACATTTTTAAGTGTACATTCACATTTATAGTATTATCTTTTATTTCTGTATCACTAAGGAAAAAAAGAAAGTGATGCCTTACTTGAAATATATAACTCTTTCTTATCTATCGGTTATATATTCATTTTATATTTTGTTCTCTTTTCCACTTTACCACAAATATTCTTTCTTACTTTTTATTTCTCACTGATTTCTTCAGAACCATAGATTTGAAAACTAGCCTTAACATCCAGTGTTTCAAGGCCCATTACAAGGTGTTGAGTATTCTATTGTTACACATTAAACTATTTAAAAAATCATAACTCCTGATGGTTCTATGAGTTGAATGGGTGATTCTTCTCCTCATATGGGCTACTGAGATGACTGAAAGATTCAGAATGTCCTTTCTCCTATAACTAGCCGTGTTGGTGCTAGCCACCATCTGGAAGTTCAGCTGTCTTTCACGTGGGCCTCTCTAAATAAATGCATTGGCAGCTTATTAGAGCAGATTCCAAGAAGGAGTGCTTTAAGCAAACCTGTCCCCATGTGAAGGTTCTTACTGTGTCTGCATATATCATACTTAACTAGTGCTCCATTGGAGTATTAGTGCCAAAGCTAATCATATACCAATCCTAGAATCAGTGTGGTGGTATAAATACTAGAATATTATTCACTGGGGTACCCCAAGTAATAGTCTAACACAGTCTGGGATATCAAAATAAAAATTTTGTCCATTTAGATTTATAGTGCCTTTAATGGTTTGAAATCACTGGCTGAGAAAAATGTTTTGAAAGACATACAGATAGAATTTAGATGATTTTATCATACAGAGCTGTGTTATGAATCTTCCATTCACTATCTAATTCATAGCAAAAATGCTGTGGAAACACCATAATTTCAGTCCGATGTATCTTATGCCAAATGTCTATCAGAAAGGAAACCTATTCAAGTTTTAATTACTTTCATAAACGTAAGAGATGGAGGGAAGAAGTAACATTTTTTTGCATCTGTGATGGAGAGATGGTCCCTCGTTAACATTATATCATTTAATTCTCCTCATAGCTTTCTTGTGAATAAAGTATTTATTTCCTAGTTGTATTGAGAGACAACGAAGACACACAAAAGAGTAAATATCCCATAGTTTAGAAATAGTAAAAGACAGTCCCATGAATAAATACTGCCTGTCTTCAAAATCTATGCTGTTTACTCTGTCAAGTTGATGGAGAGAAGAAAGCTCATAAGTTGAACTCTCAAAAAAACATGCATTTGAAATACAAGTCCATTTAGTGAAATTCTGCACTTGTCTATCACTGGCCTTTACCAGAAGCATTCTTGCCCAGGGCTTCCCTTAACTTACTGACTTCTTATACAAAGTTCAAGTGACAATAGTATAGTTTTTAAAAAGATAAAAGATATGAGGTAATGATGCTCAAACCAATTTCTACTAAGGACAACTAAAACACACGCTTTTTATTTTTTTCTTGTATGTCATCTTAATCCTCCGTTATGTCTACTTTTGGTCTGGAATTGTGAGATGTCATATTTCACTACATGGAAGCTATTTAATACTGACTATAGCAAATTCAGGCTTAGATTAAAAAAAGAAGATACAGAATAAAATGAGGAAAGAACAAAAGAATAGTCCAAAAGAACAGTATTATCAGTACTCTAATTCATATCCCAAATGGAAAACCTTTAGAGCTACAGACATCGCTTTTAAATCAAACACTTAAATTTTATTTCAATCAAAAGACAATATCTATCCATCGTGTGTATTTTGAATGATTAAAAATAAAGACTTCACGTGAATTCTGAAGTGCCTTATATCTTCTCTTAAAAGTACCCTTTAGTGATTCAAGAAAAAAATTAATCTCTTGAAAAATAGCTATCCAGGATTTTCAGTTTTTTGGCATTCATGAGGCCATACTTCATTGAAGAATAAACTACAATCCCCAGTAAACTAAAAGGCTTAACCTAAAAGCTCCAGTGTTGAAATAGCACCAGAGTTAAATAGACACGGTATGCTGATTGATTTAGGTTGGCATTCCACTTGATTAGACAGAAATTCCACTGGCCTGAGAGCTGGAATTAACATCTCTGAAAAAGCAAGAGGTCTTCCTTGAGATTTTATTAATATAAAATGAGGCACTGTTGATGAGTTCTCTGAATTGAATACTATTCAATGCTGATGGAAATTTCTTGAGAAAAATAAGAAAGTCCCATTCTTACAGTATTAATTCCTTCCTGAGCCACTCTCCTTTAAAATAGGGAAGTGAAAGGGATAGAAAGGCATTCCCAGGATTCCTGTCCTGGCTGCCTTCATGCACCCTAAGGTGACACAATCTATTTGCATAGGGCTAGCTTTATACTGCTCTCTGCTGTCTAGACAAAGTAATAGCAACGCTTTCACTATAATCTTATTCTAGTAATTCTAAACCTCTAACTAGCTATACTTTTTAATTATTCTCTTTGGAGAAGATAATATATGAGTATGAATGCTAGAAATATAATATTGTTACCTTACCTATGACTTGATGAAATACATTTGAATATAAAAGGTGTTCATGGAAAATAAATGTACTGAAAAAACCAAAAAAGCTGTGTAAGAATCAAGTCAGAAAAAAAAAAAAACTTTAGACATGAGATCACACCTACGGTGCATCTTACAAGGGTACTTATAAAACTTACTAAATGTAGAATATAAATTTCTTAACATAATACTAAGAAAATGCCATGAAGGCTATGTTAACCAAGTTCATGAAAATATTCCAAATTATATATAAAACCAGCACATTGTACCCCATGACTGCAGTAATGTACACAGCTATGATTTAATAAAAATAAATAAATAAATAAACATAATCATGGTTTATTTCCTTTGCAAAAGCATCTTGGCATAATAAAAGAACAGAACATGAAGGGATGATAGGGGGCAAAGCCCTGAAAAGAATGATTACCTCCTAATACATATGAGAAACAACTTCCAACTTGTACGCACGATTGTCCCTAGATTTTCAAGGTACTTACAAGAAGAGATCTTTATTCTAGACCCAAGTAATTTATACATGTCAGAGTGGCTATAAGTAGGGTATGTTATGTCCTACACTAAACTACAAGGCTTCAGAAACCTTAAAGTTTTTTAAAAAAGAGAAAAGAAGTACATGTTTTAAATGTCAAAAGGTACTTGAAAGAGATTTAGAATGTTGAAATTTAGAATATCAGACATTAGTTCTCTTTTTTCCTTCTAGAGGTATTTCACCCATTTAGCCATCTTACTTTAAAAGAGCAGATACCAGGTGCCACAATGATTTGCTAACACCAGATCCTTCTTGAAGACACATCTGGCACTAAGGGGAGCGCTACAATGTGAAGAGGTATACATAGATAGCACTCAATCTCATTCCATCCATTATAAAAGAACTAAGCTATATGATAGCTGATGAAGATATGCATGCTCATTATCAAGTTTCTCCCATGAGAGAAGTGAGTAGAGTCAATACAGCTCTTGCATCTACGAGAGTCCCAAGAGTCCATTATGGGCACTTAGACGCAATAGCAAGTGGTTGAAAGCTAGATTTCTTTCTAAAGTTATCTTCAGCAGACTCTTAGCTGTATGAGGTTTATTGCAGAACTAGCTAAGCTGTTAAACAACTTACTCCTACGACCAGCAGATAGTGGTGCAATTTTTTATAGTGCTTACTTACTGCCTGCCTTTGAATATCCCTGAAAACAAAGAAAGTATACAATTATTTACAGTGATCTTCAGTTTAGAATCTTCTATTTTATGAATCACAAGTCAGGAATTTGCTTGAGACTATATTGTTCTAATTTTCAACTTTTGTACTTAATATATAGAAAGTATATAGATGACGCTGTTTTCGTCATTGGAAATAGCGATTGTGATGGAGAAAAATATATTAGCATTCATTATATCTCACTGTCACTGGGGAGAGAAAGTCTTCTTTTGTACTTCCTAAGTGGAGCTGAGATGGGTTTAAAAACAAAAAACAAACCACTCTTCCCTCCAAAACGAGAAAGGAGCCTATAATTGAAAGGGTATCTTATATGTGTAATTATTATTAAAAGTTGAACCCTGACATCTGAGCTTTTATTTGCTCTCCTACTTTTACATATTCATCTTGGGATGCAATTAAATACTACCAACTATTGAATTTGCATCTGTCACGGTGCAGTAGGACAACTTTCCGACACAGTTATTCATCAATTGTGGGATAGCACATTAATAATAATAGTAAATATTAGCTCTGATTCTTATTCTACAATACCCTCTTCCAAAAGATAATTATAGACTTAACTTAATTAAGAATATCTTTAAATTCAGAGTTTACAATGCCTACAAATTGAAGGCAAATGAATACCAAGTACAATGTAAGATTTCTGACATATCAAAAGTACTACTTCAGTGTATGTGGATTGAGTCAGATCAAATTTTCTTTCTTCAGATTGCCAACCTGATGTCAACTTTACTGTTTCTTTTAAACTGTGCAACAGTCATCTTAAAATAAGAATGAAAGAATGAGAAAGGAAAAAAGTTGAGTAACTATGTTAGGTAGATAGCTAGAGATTTGGCTTTCCTAGTGGGGAAAGGACAAGGGCAGAGGCCCCCATGTCTCCATCTCACCTTAATTGTGTCTTCAGTGATTGCTCTCACTTGAGGAGGTGGGAACACCCTACAAATCTGCCAATCAGAACTTAGAGTGCCAACTGTAAAAATGGTATAGAGGACCCTGTCAATAAAGATACAATAGAGTTTTGAAGGTGACCTAGAACAGCCTTAAGGTTAATTATCAAATCATTAGCTTAAATATACATTGCAGTCCATACCCACCCACCATGGGCTTTCAGAGAGGCTCATGGGAAGTTCATATGTACAGTACGACTGTGGCTTAAGGTAACCTCTCAATCAAGAGGTAGGCCTGATCCAGACCGATGGCCATCACCTTTGCCTTTTTCTCATGACATTGGAGGCCCATTCATTGTCTATGGGGATGGTATCTTGCTCTGTAAGCCTATTGTTCTCTGTCTCAATAAACTTTGTTCCATACATGTCTTACTTTGAGGTGTCCGGTCATTGTTTGGCCCAGAGCATTCCAGGAAGTAAGGACACAGATAGCTGCCTGGAGCCCTGACATTTCAGGTGACAGGTACCGTGAAACCTGACCAGGTATTTTTATCTCTATATCTATATTAGATATATTCTATTGCTACATTTTAGTTTATTGTCAAGCCCATGGATTATATAAGGGATTCACCAAGCTTCGTTCATATTCCATTCTGATGGGTTTCTTTGCCCCAAACATAAGTTAGTTCAAAATTCACTGAAAAAAGTAAGTTTGAATAGAATGTCTAACATATATGTATATATATATATAAAAAAAAGAAACTGGTGCCTATTCTACAAATTAATAAAAGTATAAACTCTGGGGTTATATTATTCAATTAATCTTTTCATCTTTACCAAATAAAGTTAGAGCAGATTATTTGTATTGCTATTAGTTTCCTACAAGTCAACAGCTTTTTCACAGAGAAGTAAAATATCCCAATCAATAGAAAATAATAAGACAAAGAGACATACTTGTCATGAGGGATATGAAGTAATTCCTTTGCCTAGTTTCCAATTTTGATAATTCTCCAACATACCTTGCCTAATTTGATTGCATAGACAGTTTTATTTTTCTGCCTTATGATACCATTATGTCTTATAATTCATTTTTTGAAAAGCACTAAGAAATTATTTCACCATTTTAGAACTCATATTTTTATCTTATTACCTCAGACATGATGGTGAAAAGTACAAATCATCATCTTTCTTTATTTTAATTTTATTTTATTAAATGATAGCTGTGTTCATTAATGCAATCATGGGGTACAGTGTGGTGTTTTCATATACAATTTGAAATATTTTCATCAAACTGGTTAACATAGCCTTTATATCATTTTCTTAGTTATTGTGTTAAGACATTTATATTCCACTCTTAGCAAGATTCACTTATACCCTTGTAAGATAAACCATAGAAGTGATCCCTTCAATCACCCTCCCTCCATGAATCCCCCCCTCCCTAATTAGGCTATAATTAGGTTATAGCTTAGCTGGAAAATGTTCTTCTTAGCAAAGTATCACAAGAATGAAGAAAAAGTATCCAATGTACACAGATTTCCTTTTAAGTCTTCAAAACAAGAGACTGTCATCCCAGTAACAAGAAAAAGTTGTTCTACACATGAATTTAGTGAAAACATACTAAAATCCAATGCAGAAATATG
>CAUYQV010166702.1:0-11096 GCA_963574575.1 Galagoides demidoff
TGGCGGGTGCCTGTGGTCCCAGCTACTTGGGAGGCTGAGACAGGAGACTCGCTTGAGCCCAGGAGTTGGAGGTTGCTGTGAGCAGTGAAGCCATGGCACTCTACCCAGGGGGACAGCTTGAGGCTCTGTCTCAAAAAAAAAGAAAAGAAAAGAAACAGACTACGAGAACCCTTAGGAGTGGGGAGGGAAGGTAGGGAAGCAGAAGGCCTTGGTATGGACTGATACATGTCTTAAAAAATGAAGAGTGTTGGGCGGTGCTGGCCCCATATACCAAGGGTGGTGGGTTCAAAACCAGCCCTGGCCAAACTGCAACAAAAAAATAGCCGGGCACTGTGGCAGGTGCCTGTAGTCCCAGCTACTCGGGAGGCTGAGGCAAGAGAATCACCTAAGCCCAAGAGCTGGAGGTTGCTGTGAGCTGTGAACGCCACAGCACTCTACCAAGGGTGATAAAATGAGACTGTCTCTAAAAAAAAAAAAAAAAAAAAGAGTGTTAGAGTCTATTCTCTGCTCTCTGTGTATGCTCCAGCATCTAAAAGTCAGATTTTCCTTCTGTTACTGGCTGCAGCTTCCTGCCTTCCAGCTGATAAAGGCCTGGTTGACAAGTTCCGTAATTCACATAAATCTCCATCCTCCTGACGAGGGTGAAGAGAAGAGACCATAACGTGTGAACAGCTACGCCTGCATGAAAGTTCTGCTTCTCAGGGGGGAAGATGAGGAAGAAGTTGGGTTGGAGTAGCAATTTAGCAGAGGATGAATGTCCAGGGAGCAGAGGAGCATTGGTGGGCAGGGATATGCCGCTGAGCCAGGCCAGTGAAACGCTGGAAGTTTCAACACTGCACACAGGGAGTTAAGAGAAATGATGTGGGCCCTGGCACACCTCTCTCCCAGGAGAAGCCCGTTCACGCTGACACAACTTGGTGTCGGCAAGGCCAATGGGAACAGGCGTTCGATTGCTTCTCTTCTTTAATTTTGCTTTCTAAGCCAGTGGCTCTCCCCCACCCCCATGATGTGGTTAGTCTCTCTGTGGCTGGCTCTGCTGTCAAATCAGGATGAACCATCACTCCCTGTAACCTCAGAAGTGAGGGGTTCAAAGCAATACTCTGTCTGGGCAACTGTGTTCTTCCCCTCAACTAGGAGCGAACCCTGGCTACCCTGCACCTGGGGATGGACCCCAGCCACACCAGGGAAGGCCTCTCTTGCTTGGTCACCACTGCACCCCCAGAGGATGACCTAGTGCAGAGCCCCTTCAGACACACAGCAAGGGAGTTGCATGAGGGCAGCACCATTCCATATGTTAGACCTCCCCCAGCCCCACCCCCGCTGCTCCACAGGACCTCCTATCCTTCAGAACATGGGTTCAGACTTGGGGGCTGCCCCCAGAAGGAGGAGTTCTCTCTCTTCTCAGAAGAGAAGAGCAGAGATACTTCCTTAAGTATCTAGGTTTTGGTAAAACTAAAAGCGTAAAATTTTTTTGAGAAAATTGATTCAAAGCTGGAGAGTTACTCATTTTCTAAATTCGGTGACAACCAAGATTGTACCCTTAAGGAACCACTCCATTCCTGGGAGAGATGGCCCCTCCTATAGCTAAGAGGGCCTCCACTCTACCGAGGCTTTGAGAACTCGAGTCTAGTAATTGGGAGTGGGGAGATGGATTTTATCAATTTTAGACTTTCATTTATCTAAACTTTAACTCACAAGGGCAGGATAATTTGATTTCAAATTTTAATTCCTTTGGATCTCGCTGTCTTTGGAAGTAGTTCTATTCTTTAAATTTTCATTTCTCCCTGAGAATTTAGAATAGAAGTGGGGTTTATTGTCACATCTTGGGCCTCGTTAAAATGTTTGCATTTTGTTTGGGGGATACCTTAGTGTTGTCGCTTGCTTTTATTGCAGAATCTCTGTTGACAGACATTGTGACTAGACTTAAATTCAGCTTTGTGTGACAGCAACCTGGGAGCTCAATGTACTGTTTTAAACCATTTCAGAGCCTTTGGGGGAGAAACTTAACCTACCCAGCAGGTTTTGTGGGGCCTGAAGGTTATATAATTTGCAAACAGGGAATTATTTAAGGGGGAAAGAACATATTAGTAGAATGATGAATACAAAATTAGGTATAGGGCCTCGGAAAGAGCCTGGAGGGGAGGGTCATGATGCTGAAGTGTTGTGATAAATGTGCCTCTCTGGCCCCAGCAGGCTGGAGGATACCCAAAGCAACAGTGGCTAATCCACAAAGAAGGGAGCAGGCCACTCCTGATGGGCTGTGGATCTCCTACCCCGGGGAAAGCCACAGCCCAGGTTGACCAGGGGCTTAACAGTTGCTGCAAACTCACCTAAGACAGTTTTGTTGTTCACAACGGGCTTCTTTCACGAATGTCTGTGGCTTCCATTGTAACCTCACCACCCGGTAATAATGAAAGTGAGCCCTAGACTGAATTCTGCCACACACACAAATGTTTATTAACAAGAAGGCACAAAACAGTTCTACAATCCATTCTGGAAACGTGGTGAAGTCCCAGCTCTGTTCTGTGCATTGATTAGAAGCAAGTGTGACAGTATTCTGATGGCAGGATTTAGTCAGATACAGGCAGGAGAATCCTCCAAGCCCCTGGCTGAACACAGGGCAGTTGTGGGATCAGTTGAGCTTGGAGAGCCATCCCCAGGGGAGTAGACTACTGAGAGGCTTATTAAAGTTGTCAATATTAATTTTGTTCCTTTCATCACACAGGGTTTTTTTGGGGGGGATAACTTTTGATTTTGATGTAATTTTAAACTGTAGAATAGTATAAGGAAGTCCTGTGTATCCTTCATCCAGATTTAACAGTTATTCACACTTCTTTCTACTTGCTTTACTATCCTTTCCATGCATACTTTTTCCTGCGCACTTGAGAGTACATTGGAGATATTGTGCCCTTTTGCCACTAAATATTTCAGAGTCTTTTTCTAAGAACAAGGACATTCTCCTGTTCTCTTCCTAAGAGCAAGGACATTCTCTTGCATATCAAAAATGGGAAATTTAACATCGATACAAACCTATTGTCTAATCGACAGTCCATATTCAAGCTTTGTTATTGTCCCAGTAATTTCCTTTCTGGCTAGTTCTTTTTCTTGGTCCAGGATCACAAATTGCCTTTAGTTATCAAGACGCCTTGTATTTTAGGATGTTTAGTAATAAGAAAAAGGAAAAACAAAAACTCTCTGGCTCCTTTAATCATGAACAGTTCCTCAATCATGTTTTATCTTTTTAAAGAAATTTTTATGGAGATGTTATGTTGTCCAGGCTGGTCTCAAGTGATTCTCCCACCTTGGCCTCTCAAAGTGCTGGGCTTCCAGACATAAGCTATTGTGCTTCACAATTTTTTTTTTTGTCACTCTTTTTTTTTTAAAGGCTCAACATAAATCAGTATTGAACTTTTTTAAAATTTCAGATTGATGGGAGGGTACAAACGATTAGGTTACAATGTTTGTCTTGGTTAGGCAAGGGCCCTGTTGTAGCTGTGCCGCTCACCCAGGAGGTGTGCCACATATGCTTACATTGTGCCCGTTAGGTGGGAGTATACCAGTCCTTCTCTCTCCTCCCTCCTCCCCCCAACTTGAATTAAATTGAGTTTTTCTCTTATGTTGGCGTGCATTAGTTTGTCTATCGGCTTCATATTAGAATTGAATACACTGGCTACTTGCTTTTCCATTCTTGTGATACTTTACTAAAGAGATGTTCTCCAACTCTATCCAGGTTAATACAAAAGATGTAACGTCTCCATCTTTTTATAGACAAACAGTATTCCATATATGTATACCATAGTTTATTAATCCATTCATGGGTTGATGGGCACTTGGGTTGATTCCACATCTTGGAGATTGAAAATTGAGCTATGGGGGTGACCATAGCTCAGTGGTTAGGGCGCCGACTACATGCTCCAGGGCCGGTAGGTTCAAACCCGGCCCAGGCCTGCTAAACAAAAAACAAACAAACAAAAAAGCTGGGTGTTGTGGTGGGTGCCTGTAGTCCCAGCTACTTGGGAGGCTGAGGCAAGAGAATCGCTTGAGCCCAAGAGTGAGTTTGTTGTGAGCTATGACAGCACAGTACTCTACAGAGGGTGACAAAGTAAGACTGTCTCAACTTAAAAAAAAAAAAGAAAGAAAGAAAATTGAGCTGCGATAAACAATCTAGTGCAAATGTCCTTATGATAAAATGATTTTTTTTTTCCTTCTGGGTAGATACCTAGTATTCTTTGCCATTCTTGACCTTGACATTTTTGAAGAATAAAGACCAGTTAGTTTGGAGAATGTTCCTCATCTGGCTTTATCTGATATTTCCTAATGATTAGATTAAAGTTTCACATCTTTGGCAGGAACATGACATGTCTTTCTCCAGGCATCATATCAGAAAGCATATGAAATTGGTTTGCTCATATATTGGTGATGCTAATTTTGATGGTTTGGTTAAGGTAGGGCACTCCAGTATTTTTCACTATAAAGTTACTGCTTTCTCCCTTTGTAATTAATAAGCAATACCCAGGAACATACTTTGAGACTAGTAAATATGCTGTTTATCATGAAACTCTCACCCACTATTTTGGGCAACATTGATGATTCTCTAATTTTATCATTTCTTTTATATTTATTGCTGAATTTCTATTACTGCATAAAAAAGAACTTTCCTTTTTTCCTCCATTTACTTATTCATTTATTTGTATCAGTAGGAACACGTAGAATTTAATTTTATTCATTGGGTTATAATCCACTATCACTGAAATTTTAAACCTTGTTTAGGTAAGAGTGGGATTGCTAGTAATTTCCAACCCATGTGTTGGCTACAACTCATTTGGACTGATGATTTCCATTTGGCTAATTAGCAGAGCCTCTCTTACTAATCAGAGATAAAGACAGCTAAAGCACTTAGTGGCCTAATTTAGTGAACCTGAGTGTGTATTTCTGAATTAGGAAAACTGAATAATCACAGAGTGTAGATTAAAGCAAACATGCATATTTACATTATAGTGCCTAGGCAGAAGAATTTAAATTACATGTAAATTATAGAATACATAAGACCTGATAGATCAACAGAACAAAAAGTTGGGTAATATTTAGAGAATATCCCACCCCCTCCTGGAGCTGAATTAATATGGTTTCTGCTCTCTGTCCCATGTATTCGGTTTACCCCAAGAAAGTGGGTGGTTTATCTGATTGGAGAGGGTGAGCCCCGCTCAGCCCCTCCCCTTTCTGCTCTTCAAAACCCACCTTGCCTGCCTGGAGTTCTTGCTGTCTGCTCTCAGCCAAGCTGTAGGCTTAAGGAGAAATACCCTGCCCTCATCAGAGGAGGCCTGAAATGGTCCAGCACCTCTGTAACTGGGCAGATATGTCTACCATATGCTCAGGTTCAGTAACAAAACCCATTTGCCCTATCACAAAGCTACCTCCTGCAAGCTATGCTTGACCAATAATGTTGATGTTTTGACCTTCATCCACATACCTCTTATTTTTCAGTTGGTTCAGGAAATGAGAGCAAAGGATAGAAGATCCTCCCAACATAGAATGCAAACATTATAAAGATGTCCCAGATTAATTAACCCCCTTTTCTGTTACGAATTTTCATGGAGAATGAAAGTTTAAAGATTCGCCCTACTTGTACAGTAAAGTTCAAAGACCAGCAAAGTCCAAATGAATTCAATTTTGAATGGTCGATAGGAAGGGAGTTATCAAAAATTGTGTCACACTTTGTGGACTTTTTTTTTAAATTAAATCATAGCTGTGTACATTAATGCAATCATGGGGTACAACGTGCTGGGTTTATATACAATTTGAAATGTTTTCATCAAATTGGTTAACATAGCCTTCATGGCATTTTCTTAGTTATTGTGTTAAGACATTTATATTATACACCTAGTAGATTTCACATGTACCATTGTAAGATGCACCATAGGTGTGGTCCCACCAATTACTCTCCCTCCACCCATCCTGCCCCCTCCCCTCCCCTCCCTCTCCCCTTTCCCCTTCTTCTTGGGCTATAATTGAGGGAACACTTCTACATTGCTGGTGGAAATGCAAACTAATATGTTCCTTTTGGAAAGATGTTTAGAGAACACTTAGTGGAATTTTTACCAGATCCTTTCTTTCATCATAATCTTCAAAATCTCTGTCTATCCCAGTCTACAAACCACGCCAACTGCATGTGGCCACTCCCATCTGCCGCCAGCACTTACATCTGAACACAGATATTTATACTTGATCAAATACTATGTAAACAAAAGAAACTTTTAAAAACAATAGCTAGGCTGCTGTGGTGGCTCACACCTGTAATCCTAGCACTCTGGGAAGCTGAGGTGGGTGGATTGCCTGAGCTCAGGAGTTTGAGGCCAGCCCGAGCAAGACTGAAACCTTGTCTCTACCAAAGACAGAAAAAGTAGCTGAGTGTCGTGGCTGGGCACCTGTAGTCCCAGCTGCTTGGGAGGCTGAGACAAGAGGATCAGTTGAGCCCAAGAGTTTGAGGTTGCTGTGGGTTATGACACCATGGCACACTAGCCTGGGGCAACAGAGTGAGACTCTGTCATAAATAAATAAATAAATAAAATTTTAAAAATAGCTAAAACCCTTGGAGTTAAAGAAGGCAATAAAAAAATGTGTGGTGCTAATGGGGGAAAAATACATACTATAGAGCAAAGTTAAGAAGCTAGAAATAGGCCCTCAAATACAGAAAGGAGGATGACAGAGTGAATTGGTGAAATCAACAAGGATCGATTCAAATGTAAACTTATTATTAACTACTTAATCATTCAAGAAATGCTCACTGAGTGCCTGCTGCATGCTCATATGTTAGGTTAGGCATAGTACTAGGTCCCGGGGATTCAGTGGTGAACAAACAGACAGGGACCACAGACAAAAATGAAATAATGTTAACTGTACCAATCTTGGTGTTTAGTAAACACTAGGTGCTTAATAAAACTCAGATATTACCATTAATATGGGAAAAGAAGACAAGTGGAGATTATTTACTGGATAGTATTGGGATAACTGGCTAGGGATCAAGAAAAACAATTAAGTTAGAGATTCCTCCTATAAAGGACATCAAAATCAATTTCATATGAATTTATTTAGATTTTAATATTGCATTAAAAACAGACTAAATGGGTTATCAGATCTATGAGAGAAGATTAACGTCCTCAGCTTTGAAGTAATAAAACCACCAGGAAATGAAATAAATATTAATAATGAAACATTTAAAATGTTCATATTATACAAAAACAGCAGACTAGGGGGTTATTTTCATTCTGTGTAACTGATAAAGGGTAAACACATAGAGAGGCATTTCCATGTATAACCAAATCATAACGACTCTAATAAATAAATAGACTAAGGGCGTTGCCCTAGACAGCAATCCTTTTGGAGGGAGGATGTCTTGGCAACTATAATAGACAAATCGTCCTCTGGGGATGTCCATATCCTGACCCCAGATTACATTCCATGGCAAAGGGAATTGAAAGTTGCAGTTGGGATTAAGGTTGCCAATCAACTGAATTTCAAACAGGGAGAGTATCCTGGATTGTGCAGGTGGGCTTAATATAATCACAAGGGTCCTTCAAAGTGGAAGAAGGAGGCAGTGTTTGAGTGGTAAGATCCAAGAACAGGATCACTTGTTGGCTTTGAAGATGGAGGAAGACAGCCACATGCCCGGGAACCTGGGCAGCTTCCAGCTCTGAAGGAACAGAGCCCGCTGATACTTTGTTTTAACTGAGATTTGTGTCAGACTTCTAATTTATAGAAGAACTGTAAGATAACATCGGTTGCTTTAAGCCAGTAAGTTTGGGGTAGCTCAGTAAAGCAGCAAAGGGAAAATCAAACAGTTACCTACTTTTTCAACTCCATTCCTGTGTTTGCAGAATCTGTCACCTCCTGGAGCACAGCCTTCCCTTTTCAGGGGAGGATGGCTTTTTCCAGCCTCCCTGGCAGCAGGAGTACAAGTCCAGGCCTGTAATGCCCATTGGGCACACCTGCGGGACTCCTGATTGGAGGAGAGCCCAGTCAGACTCTGTTCCAGGACGGCAGCTGTGGTGGCCACCACAACAGCATGGCAGTTTCCATAGCAGGGGCCATGCACAGTATGGTGTGAGGTGGGCACTCGGCAGTGTCTGAGTCCAGTGGGGAGTTCAAGCTGCTGGCCCCCCAGAAGGACTTGGGCTCTGTTCCCAGCTATGTCAGCCCTAAGCCTGGTGCTTCCTTGTCTGATAAATTAGCCAGAGTTGGTATTTGTGGCTTGTGGCTCAGAATCTTCCGTAAATCAAATATGAGTGGATAATTCAAGCAAAATGAAAAAGAAATGGCAAACACAGGAGAAAATGATTACCCTGGCTAGTAGTCACACGCAAAGCTTGGGATGCTATGTTATACTTAGCAAAAATCCTCACAAAACAATTATTTCTGGGGCAAGACAGTTGCAGCAGGTCCTCAGATAAGGCCATTTCATGCAG
This sequence comes from Galagoides demidoff, assembly GCA_963574575.1. Taxonomy (NCBI): domain Eukaryota; kingdom Metazoa; phylum Chordata; class Mammalia; order Primates; family Galagidae; genus Galagoides; species Galagoides demidoff. The sequence continues at coordinate 8,463 of CAUYQV010166702.1, forward strand.
CCTTGTTTCATTTTAACCATTTTAACTTTGAGGGAAAAACCATTCCCTGCTAGGACCACTTGTCTCGTGGAGCCTGCACCCTCTCTCCAGATCTTCATGTTTTTCTCCAAGTATTCTGGCTTCTTCCCCAGCCCAGAGATGTGAGCCTGTGATGGGCTGGTGTGTGTCCAGGGCTGGTCCCATCTTGTGCCTTCAGCTGCTGGGACAGGCTCTGGCCACTGCCACCCTGACTTGGAATAAGCAGGTAAATCATCATCTTCCTTTTTTTTTGGTTTTTGTTGTTTTGTTTTTGAGATAGAGTCTCTTATTATCTTTCTTAAATGTCTGTACAGCTCACATTTATTTCAATATTTGATATGAGAAGTGTTTTGGTATTTAAGTTTAGTTAGATGTTTTGTGACCAGAAACACACCGTAGGAACTAAACTCCTGCTTATATCAACTTGCCTGTGGGAAAATCGGGTTCCTTAAGGCATTTGGCTTAGAAGTCGCAGTTCCTAAGGACCGGAAGGACTTAAGGACTTACTGTACCCCGTTTATGGCAAGTTAACTAAATGGATACACTGTTTCAGAAGCAGTAATAGGTAGCAAAATCTGTAAACATGTTCTTGGGAATTGCTAGGTCAGAAGCCAAGAAGTAAAATAAAAATGATTTGTGTTTATGTGAGAAACTACGAATGAGGGCTTCAGATGTGTTGGGCTGGGGGTGATAAAATATGCATTAGGTCCCCAGAAGGTTTTCATGAGAGAAGCAATTAGGACCCAGTCTTAGTTTCCTGAAATGAGAAGTTCTTCAAACTGCCACATTGGCTGAACCAAAACCCTGAGGCTGGGCAGGGCGGCGGGTCTCCTGAGAGAACATTTCCACAGGGAAAGTACTTGAGAGATCTGTACCCTGCACCAAAGGGGCATATGATCTGTGGAGTCATTTGTGCCCCAGAAAACTGCCTTTGGAAAGAACCATATCAGAGCTATTGTTTTATTTTATTAATTTATTTATTTTTGCAGTTTTTGTTCGGGGCTGGGTTTGAATCTGCCACCTCCGGTATATAGGGCCAGCGCCCTACATTGAGCCACAGGTGCTGCCCAGAACTATAGTTTTAGAAACCCATTTGGTGGGGAATGATCTTTTGCTAAATATCTAGCACTTGGGGAACATTTTAAAATAATGGATTTTGTATTGACCCAATCAAAAACTACACATAGGCTTTGAAATAACAAGCACAAGTCTTTGTAGCAACACAGCAAAATGTTTTATTGTAAATTTAAGTAAAAATACCATGCTTACAGCTTCTTAGGATATTAAGAGAAAAAAGAAAGAAAAAAATCAATATACTCTGCAGAATAGGTACTTAGATGTTTAACTGTGTAGGTTTGATGTATGGATCTAAGTGAGAGAGTTTAAAAAATTAAGAATGTGAGCCTAGGCATGGTGGTTCACATCTATAATCCTAGCAGTCTGGGAGGCGGAGGGGAGTGGATTACCTGAGCTCAGGAGTTCGAGACCAGCCTGAGCAAGAGTGAGACACTGTCTCTACTGAAAACAGAAAAATGACCTGGGTGTTGTGGCCGGCAACTGTAATCCCAGCTACTTGGGAGGCTGAGACACGGATCACTTGAGTGCAATAGTGTGAGGTTGCTATAAACTATGACACCACAGAACTTTATCTCAAAAAAAAAAAGAAAATTAAAAAAAGTTAAGAATGCTTCTATTATACTGTCTTTCCTATTAAAAACGTATCTCTTACCAATATGTTTCATGAAAGTAACCATGAATTAAGTAAATGGAATTTTTGGGACTTGGACAACTCATGGCAGCTGGGACGGCTGGGGCGCGGTCCAGTGGTGGTCACTGAGCTGCTAGCCTGATAGTGGGCGTGCGCTGAACCCGGGCCAGCCACCACGAGCCCCAGAGGCTCCATACCCCTAATGCTGTGCCACCCGGCCAGGACGATGGTGAAGTATTTCCTGGGCCAGAGCATGCTCTGGAGTTGGTGGGACCAAGTGTTTGCTGCCTTTTGGCAGTGGTACCTGAATCCTTATAGCAAACATGTCTTGATGGAAGACACAGTACATCGGGAGGTGAGCCCTGACCAGAAGCTCCTGTTACGGCGACTCCTGACCAAGACAAACAGGATGCCCCGCTGGGCTGAGCGACTGTTTCCTCCCGATGTTGCTCACTCAGTATACATCCTGGAGGACTCTATTGTGGACCCACAGAATCAGACTGTGGCCACCTTCACCTGGAACATCAACCATGCCCAGCTGATGGTGGTGGAGGAACGATGTGTTTACTGTGTGAACTCTGACAACAGTGGCTGGACTGAAATCCCTCAAGAAACCTGGGTCTCCGCTAGCTCATTTGGTGTCTCCAGGGCTGTCCAGGAATTTGGTCTTGTCCAGTTCAAAAGCAATGTGACCAAGACTCTGAAAGGTTTTGAATCCATCTTGGCCAAGCTGCAGGGTGAGGCCCCTTCCCAAACACCAGTTGAGACAGCCAAAGAAGCCAGAGAGAAGGCAAAGAAGACAGCCCTGGCCGCTACAGAGAAGGCCAAGGACCTAGCCAACAAGGCAGCCACCGAGAAGCAACAGCAACAGCAGCAATGATTTGTGTAGCCAGCCTGCAACCACCACA